>WHVA01000133.1:0-234944 GCA_015179125.1 Gautieria morchelliformis | reverse complement strand
GAAGCCGAGGAAGGATTGGATGTCGCGAACTTTGCGAGGTTCAGGCCAGTCTTGAATGACCTTTACTTGTCATCTGCCATAGTGAGGCCTCGGGAGAGAGTATGTAGCCGAGGAATTCAACCGAGTCGCGATGGAACTCGCATTTGTCTTCTTTGGCGAAGAGGTTGTTGAGTCGTAGTCGTCGCAAGACTTCCTTGACATGTTCCACATGTTTGGAGGGGTCACTGGAGTAGATTAGAATGTCGTCCAAGTATACCACCACACAAACGTCCAAAAGGTCGGCGAACACCTCGTTCATGAATCTCTGGAAGGCAGCAGGGCCATTAGTGAGACCAAATGGCATAACCAACCATTCAAAAGACCCATAGCGAGTCCTTGAAGGCGGTTTTCCATTCGTCACCCTCGGCCACCCGTACGAGGTGGTAAGCGTGACGAAGGTCAATTTTCGTATAGGTGCGAGCATTCTTTGGAGCATCAAGTAAGTCAGCAATCAATGGCAATGGATACCGATCTTTTTTGAGATTTTGTTCAAACCTCGGAAGTCGACACACAACCGAAGTGAGCCATCTTTTTTGCGAACGAACAATACCGGTGCACCATGAGGCGAGCGTGAAGGTCGGATGAGCCGATGTTTAAATGCTCGTCGATGAACTCGCGAAGTGCTTTGAGTTCGGAAGCTGAGAGAGAGTAGATGGGACCGATCGGTGGCGAGGTCCCTTCTTCGAGGTTGATTTTGATATCGTGAGGTCGGTGGGGAGCTAGAGTGTCAGCGCGTGCTTTGCTGAACACATCTGCAAATTCGTGGTATTCTTCAGGAACATGTTTCTTAATGTTCTCAGGAAGCTCGGAAGAGCTTCCTCCCGATGTTGCCCCTCTGGCGAGGAGCTCAGGCGAAGCCAAATTGAGCTGAAACACTTCGGACCCTTCCAATCTAGATGCGCGCATGAAAGCGGGTGCATTGATTAGGGAAACGAGGGGTGCTTGCAACTTCGGAAGCGAGGTCGGAGGCGGGGGCGAAGATGCCGTAGGCGAGGTCGAAGTCGTAGCCGAAGCTGAGCGGGCTGACGTCGCCGGGGTCGCTGGAGTCGTTGTTAGGTCGATGGTCTTGAAAGTAATACTGCCCAATACCCAGTCAATCGACGGATTGTAGCGGGTGAGCCAGTTGTGGCCAAGTACCATCGAGCAACTCGAGTCGAGCGAGGTTACGTAGAAGGTAACCCATTGTTGTTCGCCGGTCGGAAAGCAAATGCAGAGGTCTAGAGCTTGGGTAATGGTAGTGTTAGTACTACCGTCAAATAGTTTCAAGGGTATAGGAGAGACAGGATAAGCAGGCATGGAGTACTTCTGGACAAATCTGGATTCAATAAAACAGTCTGAGGACCCGCAGTCAACTAATGCAACAAAAGCGACGTTGGGCAGCGAAGGCGAGGTTAGATCTACATTAAGGGAATCTTTGGACAATGAATGAGAAGCGGCGCTGAGTCTGAGCACACGGGTGAGGTTACCGCAATCCTCGGATCGTGTGGTTCCGAGGTTGCTACCTATTTTTTCACCTCCGTAATGGAGGCTGAAGTCCCCTCGTTAGGGGTCTTCGTTGCCCGACCTTTAGAACCGCTACTATTGGTAGACTTGTTCTTCGGGCAGTCCTTGACGACGTGACCTTTGGTGCCGCAAAGCAGACAAAGCCCTTGGTCGACCCGACGTTGGCGCTCCTCGGGAAGCAGTTTGCCATCCTTCCCGAGTTTGCTCGAAATGTCGGGCTGGCTCTTGTTGTTCGAAGAGTTGTTGTTGTTGGAACCCTTGCCGCTGTTGTTAGTCTTGTTGCGGTTCTTATTGTTATTGGAACCACTGGAAGACTGGTGGTTGTTAGTGGCATTGCTACTGGACTGATTAGTGGTGCGTGCAGGCTGGGAGCTACGACCAGTGATCATGGCGTCGTATTCCTTTCGCTCCCAGTAACGGCTATCGCATTCCAGCGCGAAGTTCCTAAGCTCGGCGAGGCTGCGGAATCGAGGGAAGTGAAGTAAGTCGTCCTTGATCCGTTTGGCCAAGCCCTTGTAGGCAAAGTGTCGGAGGGCCGCGTCGTTCCACTGAGTCCGAGTCGAAGCTCGGGCGAAGTCGATAAAGAATCGCGCGGCCTTGTGGTGCTCTTTCATAACGATCTTCTCGAGGTCAATCTCGGCTTGGGCCGCGTTGTCGTATGGGCCGAAGTTAAGCTCGAGCTCGGCCTTGAAACTGTCCCAGTCCTCGAGCCAATCTGGCTCGGGTTGGACTTCGCCGAGAATCGCCGGCTCGAAATATTGCAGAGCCGAGCCGGACAGGTAAGAAATAGCATACTGCACCTTTGAGGCCCCAGTCTTGAACGCGGTGGGGCGATCTCTGAAGTTGAGTACACATTGAAGGAAGAAAGTGCGAAGCTTGGCTTGGTCAGTACCGTCATAACTATCCGGTTCCTTGACCTTGGCTCGTGCTTCGGATTCGCGAGGTTTCGCGAGTTTGATGAACACTCGACGCATAAGCTCGTTGTCCTCGAGGTCACCGAGGTCCTCGGGCGGAAGGTTGGGGAGGTCCTGATCGTTGTCAGAACTTCTAGAGCCATCACCTGGATCACCTGAAGGGTCACCGAGGTTAGCCCTACCTTTGCCTTTGTTACTAGGCTCGGCGGGGTCTGCGAGGGGTATCCCGGGGACGGGGGTGAGTCATCGGGGGCTTCCGAGAAACGTCGCTGTTCTGAGATACCCCGAAGGGTGCGAGAACGAGTTATCATGGACATCGTGAAAAAGGGATACGTAGGGTGTAAGCAGTCTGAAAATACTGTTACGGTACGATCCGTCGTAAGGTTGACCGAGGTCGGGGACGAAACCCGAGGCAAGGTCCGAGGTTACGGGGCGAGGTTTGGATGGGGAAGTCGGAGAGGGACTTGGCTTCAGCTTATGTGCTGCGCCGACCCTACGCACGAGTCCCAATTTCGGAGGTAAACGAATAAGAGGCGAGGTTCTGGCTTAAGAGGCGAGGCGTAGAAACTAGCTAGGGATCGAAGGGACACGATAGTTGATTTTCAGACTGAGGAGTAGGAATGCATACAAGGGGGTTATATACGGACGAGGTGCAAGTCAGGGGCGAACAGATTAGTGGAGGTCAGGGCGAGGTAATATACGAATGATGCGTGATGGAGCGGAATCAGTAACTAAGGGAATACGGGCATAGGATCAAGGTCGGATATGAGTTCAAGCTCGAGATCGGGCTCGGGCACGGATAAGTATCATATGTACTCGGGCATGAATATCACAAGGCTCGGGCTCGGAAGAAGGTTCTACCGGTAAGTAGCCGGCCAAAGGCCGGGTCCTTACAGGTATAGGAATAGTCGTAGGTGCGCACTGGGCAATGTGGAAGTGGGCAGAAGGCTTCAAGGTAGGGCCAAGACAAAATTGCGACATAGGCTGGGCCGAGGCGGTCGCAGTAGAGCTAGGCATGAGAGCGGCAATAGAGCTGGGGCTCTGCAAGCCAAGGCAGGACGCCAGAAACATCTACCTGGTCAGATCAGACAATGCCGGAGTCGTAGCTGTGACCAACAAAGGCCGGTTGAAGAGCAGAGAGACAAACTGCATTCTAAAGCATCTATACCAACTCCAGGCAACCAATGCCATGCACCTATCAGCGATATACGTACCCTCCGAGAGCAACATCGCAGACCCCCTATCCCGTGGAGATTTAGAAGGCTTCCTGTGGTGCTTCCTGGATGCACGCCATTGCATAGACATCCCACTCCCGCCCCACCTGTCATCTCGACTGTGTGCATGGTCAGGATGCTAATGCACGTCGCTGATGCAGCTCCACCACCCTACACCACACAAAGCACCTCGCGGCTCAAGCTCGAGCCGTCACCACTCTGCCCACACTGCAAGGCGAGCGAGCGCATCCTCCAATGGAGAGGCGTATTCCAACCACCAGCCTCCACCATCAACGCACTGCTCATCAGAGCACTTGCAGAAATGGCGTCATACAGGTCCCTGCGAGACACAACGAGCTACGGGTCCGGACTCCACAAGTTCCATATATTCTGCGACACGTTCTCAATCCCAGAGGCGGAGCGTCTACCAGCATCGTTCAGTACGCTCCATTCCTTTGCCCTCTGGGCTTCGGCAGACCCAGAGGCCATAGGCGAGTGCATCATCAGCGATACACCGATAGAACCGGTATCAGTGGCAGTGGCCAAGAAGTACCTCGCAGCCATATGAGCCTGGAACCTAGTGCAAGGATGTCCGCCGCCACTCACAGTAGATGACACGGAACACATACGCTGGTCCTTGAGGGGCCTGGAGAACATGCAAGCGAGCAAGCACACCAGGCCGCCCGCCCTCCCATTACCCTCTCGATGCTAACGACACTAAAGGTAAACCTGAACCTGGACGCACCGTTCGACGCGTGCGTATGGGCCATGGCGGCGTGTGCCTTCTGGGGCATGATGAGATTCAGCGAGGTGTCGGTCTCAGCACGCACCGCATTCGACAGGAAGAGACACTTGAAGCGCCAAGATGCCACCCTAGGGAACGATCTGGATGGAAGGAGGTATGTGAGGCTGGACCTACCGGCCACCAAGACAGCCAAGCCGGGGGAAAAGCAGTCAGTTTTCCTCACGGCTCAAGGGAACCTATGCCCCTTAGACGCACTCACCAACCTAGCGCGCGTCATGCCGGCCCATCCAGCGGATCCCCTATTCTCATGGAGGGACGATAAAGGCCAGGCCAGGCCTATGGTCAAGGTGTGTGCAATAAACCGGATCAACACGATCCTCAGCGCACACAGCTGGGGCAACGCATTCGGGCACTCCTTCCGCATCGGCGGGGCATCCTTCTACCTGGCGCAGAAAGTCAGCCCTGAAATTGTCCATATCGCGGGCCGCTGGCGCTCGCTAGCATACGAAGTGTACATTCGAGCCTTCAAGCAGGTAGCCTCACGGCACCTGAGCAACCTGCTGAACAGCCCCGTCTGAGCACTGCTGCTTCTAGTTGGGCTGGCGTCGAGGACTCACCGTGGGTCAGCAGCCTTGGGTAAGCGGCGAGCCTTTTTCTCCATGCACCCTCTGAGCTAACGCTCAGGTCAGCCCAACCACACTCAGCTTCACCACATCCACCAAGCCAAAGCAAGTCGAAACTGGATTTAGCTGTAGGTACCGCACGATCCGAACGTGGGCGGTAGCGGGGGTCTGTAAGGGCAACCCTGGCTGGTTGTGGAGATCACACTACCACACAACTGACAAGGGGAAATCCAAAGTATGTATAAATGAACAGAGTATACAAGAGAGGGGATTCTCACCTGACAAGGGGAAATCCAAAGAGAAAAGTCTAAGGACCACCAATGTCAGTGAGCCCGTATTATACTACGCTGCGCAGCCAGGGACAACACTTGGCACCCGCCATCAACCCTGCATCTCCCTGACCTCCCTGACCCTTGATCGACCCTTGATGCCACCTATTACGCGAGTCGCTTGATTTCCGACACTGTTCCGAGAGTGGAAGTCGGAAATTGGAGTGGAACTGGCAAGGCAAACAGAACCGGTGGAAGTTCTCCCAGGAGCGGAATCATTTCCGAAGGCGGAGGCGGAGATGGAATCGGAACCGGAACCGGAGTCGGAAATGGAGTCGGAACTGGGTGTGGTGTCGGAACTGGAAATGGAAAACAGGGTGTCCCCTGACAGTGTCCAGTTGAGCGCCAAGCACGGCGGAGTTCGCATCATCTCTCCTTTTCACTCACCATCATCGCGAAGAACAATAACTCCAGTTTTCCATACCACACATTCATTAATTCGCCCACGCACCCACCCAGAGTACAAGCAGCCCCCCCCCCTTTTCCACAAATGAACCTGACCCTAATAGAACGTAGCTCCTCAATCCGGCACTTAATAGAGCATAGCTCCGCAATCCAGCATAGAGAGACAGCAGGCCGCATAGCTAAATAAAAGACACAATTGCAAGTCAAATCCATCCCGCTGCATCCCCCAGGATGGAATAGAGCAGCGAAGATAACGCTCGAAACGGACTATGGTGAAGCAAAGCCGCACAGAAAGATCCCGCCCACCCGGCGGCAAGCCCTTTTGTCCGCGCACCCTCTGAGCTAACGCTCAGGTCAGCCCAACCACACTCAGCTTCACCACATCCACTGAGCCAAAGCAAGTCGAAACTGGACATCACCTTCTCGGCTCGACCCCCTTTGGGTGTTCCTATGGCCGGATGTCATGACTCATTTATTTCTTGTACCCAGCTATCCCTATTTTCCCTTTCACCACTCCTCCTCCATGTTCACTCAGCTTCACCCTTCCCTTCGACCACGCCTCCTCTATGTTCACTCCATTCACCCTTCACCGCATTCACTGAACGACCATTCGCTACTTGCATCATTCGCCAGTAGGCACACGATCAAACACGATTGACATGCTTTACCCAGCTTGATGGTTCATCACTGGTCCCATCACCTTCTTGACTCAACCCCCTTTGGGTGTTCCCATGGCCGGAATGCATTCACAGGGCATCCTACCCATAGATCATGTGGGATTAACCCAGCACACCAAGAGTCTGTGCAGGGTAACATGTATGCAGGTCTCAAGGCATGTTTTCATACATAGGTACCTTTGCCCTCTTTCCTCCCCATCATTTCATGTTCACACTCCTCTTTCATTCTATTGTATATGTGTTTCACCTATTTGTATCCCAACCATGCACCCCTATCCAACCCTGACTCAAGACGGCTCTTTCCTATTCACTAACATCATATAAGCATTCGATATAAGTAGTTTACATTCGCATGTATATTCCCCAGTTCAATTATCATACATCTATCTTGTGCAAAACTTGACCTCACTGTGACTATCGTCTCGAGCCCTCTCCAATAGATTTCTATCTTCAACCAGAGGAGGACTTAAGCACCACTGGTGAGTTTTCATACTTTACCTTCATTACCTTAGTCTTCATACTATTATCGGTGCTGTCGGTGAAGGGCTCCGAAGGAGCACCTTCAGCGATGAAAGGATTGTTGCTGCTTAAACAACCTTTCCATGATACCTTGCACGCTACTTCGTCAAGTGTCACGGGTTACTTCACTATGACTGTAGATAGGGCGAGCTCCATTGGGGCAGCCCTCTTACCTTCTGAACATTTATTGGTTCATATTATTCGCCAAACGGCACACTTCTTCACACAAGCTATTCGGGCATTCGCTGTGTTCACTAATACACGATATTAACACCTAAAAACCCATCTTGACAGTCCCCACTCAGACCCTCTCACCATCCTTCGCTTCCCATGCAAAAAGCACTATGCCATTGACACTTCCCTCAAGCAACAAGATTGCTGCTCATCTTGGGACCCACTTTTCCATCCCAGCCCATATTCTGCAGCCCCTGGTTCCTGATATTGTTGAAAACTGGGGAAGGTTCGAATTGCTGAAGGGGGAGATTGCATGTGGACGTGCATGACAGGCTCAAACCGGGCAGGACGCGATACATCATTTGTCCGCATAAGTGAGCCAGTTTATTAATTCATCCAATCTAACTACTGTTAGTATGACCTTCTTGTGGATATTCACGTTCACAAAGGAAGCCGAAAGCCTGAATTTGTGACTCGGTGTTTTTATGGACAGCTCAACATGGTTCTCGCGCTCACACTCCCAGCGAACAAAATATTTGGGCCGACTCCAACACGGAGACTACTTGCGGTGGTACAGAACTGTCTTACGGATGGCCAGGATGCGACACTCGGCCCTGTGACATACACCGAAATGCGGCCCTCGACACATGTCATCGAACTTTCAGCAATCAGCTGTGTCATCGGCAGGATACAGGTTGGGACCGGTAATAGGTTGGGAATCATAGACAGAAGCAACGGTTTGGTTAGACCTGCATTCATAGAAGACCCAGAATTCATAGATGAGCTGTCTTTGTAGTATAGAACAATTTGCCAATTACCTATGAAAAATGTGGGATTTTCCATTGATATCAATAGGAAATACCACTATCCTCGTGATGGCTCATCCAGTTATATTGACTGGAATTCCATGTAAGATAAATGGCATTTATAGTTTTCATAGGTTTCCGACAAAATATATACAGGGTACCACCACGACGATCTCCCGTGACACCCACCGGCACCGGCACATGGATCACCCATGTATTATTTTCACGGTTTCTCCACCCAGTTTGGCAATTTTTCAACCACCTAATGTTTCGGTGGATAAATCGGTGGGTGATTATCCGGTGGACGATCCATGTGTTCCCAATACTTAATGGACCGTCCACCGAGTATGGGTGGAGATCTTTCCCACAGTGCGAACCTTATTACACTGAGGATCGCGCAAGTTGGGACCCGGAGCTATGGGAATGTCTGTGTGCAAGGACTGCCTCAGGGACTGTAGATTGGTCCCGAAGGTGTTTTCCATGCGGCCCCGTGAGCACGCGAGCTAGGTGCACACTCCCGCCCAAGCGCAGGCTGAGAATCGGCCGAGTCACAGGAACCGCAGCCTGAGCTCCAACCTGCACTGGACTCATTTTCGGGCTTTAAGGCGAGGGGACTGCCGTTATCAGCCCTTACTCTAGTCATCAGTGTTAATCGATAATCATCGACTCATCCTTCCAACCTAGTGTATGCTGTTAAAGGGAGTACATGCTATACTTATAACCTCTACTAATGCTATGCAGACAGCTTGTGCCCGCGATATATGAGAAGCTCATTTATTGGCCTGCAACTGCCGTGATTCATGCGAAATTCTGCAGAAACAACCACCCTTAGGACTATCCAGATCCAGTGCACGTCGGAGCCGAATTAGTTCCAAACAGTGGTGTGATCGATGACGCTTTCGACTGCCTGATTGCTATGAGATATTCAAACAGTCAACTCAAATAACGAAGATAACTGGCGGGGATGAACTTACCACTGTACAACACTGGTGTTCTGATGCCTCACTCAGATCCACCAGTTTCAGCTGGCCGGTGGTGGAACGTAGTACATTCCGTGGCTCAAGATCGCCATGACGTAGTCCCGCCTGGTGCAACTTCAGAGCCATGGAGAATAATTCTAGTCTGAAGCGTGTCGTTGAGTCATAGAACTCACGACAGGTGGTACATACCTCTCATCTTCAACTAAGTCATTCCAAGAAGTCAAAGCGTTTCCTTCTTTACTCAAAACCAGCACGTCAAAAAAGGAGTGTCGAAACCGCCCAAAGAAAGTGGGGAGGATATCCTTCGCCTGTTCTCTCTCTGCAATCTTACCATACCAAAGACTTTCCAAGTGTAATCTATTCCGTGACTCCTCACTCTCTGAAAGCTTGACAGCAACATCTTTACCCTGCCATGAGCCGGAGAACACCGTGCCAGTGCTGCCACGCCCAAGAAAGCCATGTACATTAAGCGAAGAAATCGGTGAGGACGAAATATCTTCTGTCTTCCAATATCTATATGGCAGTCCTTCTTGGTCACATTGTTCTGTCTCTGTCAGTAATGGAGAACCAACTAGAGGTGCGGCTAAGGCACAAGGGACTTCTCCTTTCGAGAACACAAGGAAAGCCTAAGGATGCTCAGGATTATGGGTTTTCACAACATCAATAAGTTATATGGAGTCTTACATCAATACATAGACTTCTTTGCCTCCCAGACTGTGATGTCCAATTAGAGCTGGTGCTTGTCTCTCCACCCGATGTGGTCACATCTGACGAGACATTTAATTCCTCTTCTGCCGGGGTAGCCTTTGGATCTCCACTGATAGAGCTCAGGTCTTCTACATCAAAATGAAATTGGCCCCGACTATGTGCCGCAAGACCGGCAAGCGAACACCCCACTACACAAGTCATCCAGCGTTCACCGATTCTCTTGTCAACAGGATCCGGATCTGGCTCTCGTGTATCTTCCACCTGTACGACATCTGATATGACTAGGTATGGGTTTTGTGGAGGGTGATGCACGAGACGAAAGACAATGATATGCGATGCAGCCGTCCAGCATAGCCACTTCATGTTATAAGAGACCAAGTAGGTGGTAACCTGAATATTGTCAGACAAGACAAATAAGATTTACTTAGCGGCACACACCTTGAGGAGAATCATGTCCACGATATCCCACCTAGCTCTCCCATCCCAATTGAGTCGAACCTGTTCCCGCCCACGATTTACGATAGCTTCCCAGAATTTTTTTACAATTCCCTCACTTTCCAACTCAATGATGCTGATATCCACAGAAGCAACATCGACACCGACAGGTGTTAATTGTCCTCGAATGTCAGGTCGCTGATGCTGGGTTGTATCCGCACGAAGAAACCGAAAGCGTTTGCCTAGGCCTTTGAGTCGTACAAACCTTTCAAGGATAAAGGCTGCTCTGGCGAGCCAGTCTTCCATCAAAAATTCTTGAACAATATTCTCCGAAGAGAGGTCAACGCCGTTATCGGGGCTTGAGTCATACAACACCTCCAATGCCTCTAACCGATAAGCCAATGCTTGATCAACGCGTATCGGATGCAGAGCATTCTTGACCGCATCTTCTAAGGCATCAAGAAGACGTGGATCATATACACAGCGGTCAGGGAGAGGATCATTGTTTTCAAGCATGTGAGATCCTGGGGTTGTCACAGAGCTTGCATTTCCCCATTTTGAGGTCAAGCTGTAGAATTCAAGTTTTTCTGAGACAAGCTCCCACAGTGTTGCCATTGACGTTGGTGGAGGTTGAAGCGCAGTGACGAGCGAGGCCGCGCGGCTGATCTCGGGTTTTCCCGCGCAAGAATACAGCGGACTAGAGGGAGGGCCGGCATGCGTAGACTTGTACGCTATTTCTGTTTCTTCCGTGTTGTGTGCTTTGCCTTCTCGGCGGCCAGGAAGCCAAAGGGCAGAATCCAAGTCGCCAAGCTAGGGCGTCATCCCATCAATCTCGAATGCATCGTCATAAAACCCAACGAGCGAACAAACGAGGCAACGGCGCAGCCAGGCCGTTGGAACGGAGCCGCCGCCCCAGACATTGGCTCGGGGCAAGCTGAGGTGATCAGTAATTTTTGATAGGTCACGAAGCAAGTTCAATTCATCATCATCCATGCTGTTCTTATAATCTCTACATCGCTATGCTATACAGACAGACAAATCGACTGGCGTTTGAACGACGATTTTCCCAGGTCATGATCATCGTGCGTGCGTGTCGTTATAAAAAATCATTCCAGCGTCATTGACGTGGGTGGCATGCGAGGCACCCTCCTTTGGACTATCCAGGTCCAGTGCACGTTGGAGCTGAATCAGTTCCCAACAGAAGAAAAAAAGGAGTGTCGAAACCGCCCAAAGAAAGTGGGGAGGATATCCATTGCCTGTTCTCTCTCTGGAATCTTAGCATACCAAAGACTTTCCAAGTGTAATCTATCCCGTGACTCCTCACTCTCTGAAAGCTTGACAGCAACATCTTTACCCTGCCATGAGCCGGAGAACACCGTGCCAGTGCTGCCACGCCCAAGAAAGCCATGTACATTAAGCCAAGAAATCGGTGAGGACGAAATATCTTCTGTCTTCCAATATCTATACGGCAGTCCTTCTTGGTCGCATTGTTCTGTCTCCGTCAGTAATGGAGAACCAACTAAAGGGGCGGCTAAGGCACAAGGGACTTCTCCTTTCGAGAACACAAGGAAAGCCTAAGGATGCTCAGGGTTATGGGTTTACGCAACACAACAAGGTATATGGAGTCATACATCAATATATCGACTTCTTTGCCTCCGGGACTGTGGTGTCCAATTAGAGTGGTGCTTGTCTCTCCAGCCGATGTGGTCACATCTGACGAGGCATTTAATTCCGCTTCTGCCGGGGTAGCCTTTGGATCTCCACTGATAGAGGTGAGGTCTTCTACATCAAAATAAAATTGGCCCCGACTATGTGCTGCAACACTGCCAAGCAAACATCCCACTATACATGTCATCCAGCGTTCACCAATTCGCTTGTCAACAGGATCTGGGTCCGGCTCTCGTGTATCGTCACCTGTATGACATCTGATACGACTAGGTATGGGTTTTGTGGAGGGTGGTGCATGAAACGAAAGACAATGAGATGCGATGCAGCCGTCCAGCACAGCTACTTCGCGTTATAAGAGACCAAGTAGGTGGTAACCTGAACATTGTCAGACAAGACAACTAAGATTTACTTAGCGGCACACACCTTGAGGAGAATCCTGACCACGATATCCTACCTAGCTCTCCCATCCCAATCGAGTCGAACCTCTCCCCGCGCACGATTTACGATATCTTTCCAGAATTCTCTTACAATTCCCTCACTTCACAACTCGATGATGCTGATATCCACAGGAGCAACACCGACACCGACAGGTGTTAATTGTCCTTGAATGTCAAGTCGCTGATGTTGGGTAGTATCTGCACTAGCAAACTGACAGCTTGCGCCTATACCTTCAACCGTTACAAACCTTTCAAGGATAAAGCCTGCTCTGTTTAGCCAGCTTTGCATTAAAAACATTGAACCATATTCTCCGCAGGGAAGTCAACGCCTCGATTGTGTCTCGGACCATACAACACCTGCAATGCCTCTAACCGATAAGTCAATGCTTGATCAACGCGTATCGGCAGAGCATTCTTGACTGCATCTTCTAAGGCATCGAGAAGATGTGGATCGTATACACAGCGGTCAGGGAGAGGATCATTGTTTTCAAACATGTGAGATCCCTGGGATCTCACATGCTTGAAAACAATTTTGTCACAGAGCTTGCATTTCCCCATTTGGAGGCCAAATTGCCATTGCACTTATTATTGCTGCGAGTCGACGTTGGTGGATGCTGAAGCGCAGTGACGAGCCGCGCGTCTGATCTCGGGTTTTCCCGCGCTGAATACTTACAGCGTAATCAAATACCGTAAGTATTTGATTAATCCGCTGTATTTCACAGACACTACCTCTTCTGATAATACACAAGCGTTTTATCTCAAAGCCTGATAAAACGCTTGGTGTTATCAGAAGAGGTAGTGTCTGTTAATTCATCACGATCATAAGCCTCCAAGCACCTAACACATGACGCAAAGGGCGAACTTTCACCTGGCCAGGTCGCGAGGTGTGGACCGGAGGAGTGGTCACTTAAGTTTCCCGCAATTACAAAGGCGGTACATCCCCGTAGCCTCCGAAGCTTCTTTGAGAATTCCAACTGACACCTTCCCTCCGTCGCACTCACTAGCCGACCGACCGATAATTTCGTTGCACCCCCGCCCTCAACTCGAAGTTGTTCTTTCGATGGACCGGGAATCCTGCGTGTGGCTCCTTAGAAGTACATCCATGCAGGAAAGAAGGCTTGATATCAGAAGGTATCTGTTTGGTCATGCCACGACGTTCCATATCGCTTATATATATTGCACGCGGCGCCAGCTCCATCGATGGACACAACACCAGTCTGATGCACCGAGTTCATGTAGGTACACCACTAAGCTCAAGGTGGAGATCACGACCTCGAGAAGGCACGTATAGGTCCTGGTGAACTTCGATGAAGACACGGCTCCATCTCCCGTCGCGACAACATTCGCAGAAGGCTGTGAACTACCGAGAATCCTGTAAAGAGGGTTTGCTATGTGGAGCCATCGCCACCGAGTAATTCAGGTCTACTTTGGCTGGCACCGGCCATTCCGCCCCTTGAGTCCCACTTGCTTGTCCAGGTGTCGCTGGCGGGCACAACTTGAACTGGTCAACCTTAAATTTGTTCCTAGCTAAAGATTGTAACAACTAAAACTCGACAAGCACTAAGTACAATGAATCCGTGAGTGCATGTAAACCTACACATACTCTTTACAACAATAAGTACAATGCTTGCATGATAGCAAAGATCAAAGCGCAGGACAACAACAACAGCAAAATGATGGCTAATTGAGTCTTCAGGTAAAATTCGCTTGGCGGGCGTAGCTGGTACAGTGAGTGACTGAGCCCGAGCTAAGCCTGGATGCTTTCGACAAATTTCAGGGCCTGCTGTGGGCTATCAAATGATTGCTCCGTAAATAGTAACGGGGTATGTAAGTGGACAGAACTGACCTCTCTACTGGCTTGACAGGAAGCTGTTTGTCCACCAATTTGCCGCCTTTTTCGAAGATAAAATGGCTCCTGGTGGTTTTGTTCCCATACGCAGCTCCCAGTGCCCTGACCAACACCCGCTGTCGGTCCGATAGCAATGAATACGGCAATTGTTGCTGAATGGAAAAAAATCTAGCATTGACACGTGAGAGAGATGACACGAGTCGCACCTTAGTCTGCCATTTGGCTTGCGCGGTGGTGGTGTCGGCCGATACGCAATACACGTTGAAGTCATGTTTTGTAAAATCGGGATATGAGTCCCGGAAACCGCATGCTTGCTTTGTGCAGCCAGCTGAAGTACCAAAGATTAGAAAAACCGGGAGACGTCCAAAAAACTGGCATCCCAAGGCTGCAAGGTTGACTGATGCGTATCGGCTTTCGGAACCAAGAAAAGGATGAGGCTCTTTTCCGCAGCGAGCTCAGCCACGTTCACATCCTCATCTTTCTCGTTTTTAAGAGTCACGGTAGGCAATAAATCGCTAATGCTGAGGACTTTGTCCTCGCCTTCATCTGGGAGTTCGTCTTGTTCTTCGCCATCCTCGTCGCCACTGCCTTTCGCCTGCGAAGCAAAACGTTTTTATCTATAAGCACAGCGAATATTATGATATTCGCGCGAATAAACCAACTTTTTTCGGGAGTGGCTTCCCGTTTTCTTCTTCTTCATCTCCGTCAGCCTCCCGTTTCTTGCCACCCTTTTTTACACGTGGTTTGGGTGCTGCTTTCTCCTCCACGGGCGACTTGGGCTTATCCGCTATTCTAGAGGATCGTCTTCGTTCGGTGGAAGTGTCGACGGGGGCTTTGCGAGGTGCCATTCTTGCGACCAGAGGTATAGAAGAAGGTAAAGAAAAGAGTACTAAAATTTGGGTACAGGGTTTAAATGTTGCAGTGATGACGGGAATGTCCGAGATACGTGCTTCACTCTTAGACGCCTCAACACAACAGACACACACTCCAATTACACGACGTAAGTAAAGTAAAAGTCAAGCCTAGACAAGATCAAAGTCAAGCAAGGCACCGCGCTTCCCAACAATATGCTAGTGTGGGAGCAAGTCATGTGTGCAACGCGCCGGCCGCTCAAGTCTTCGAATTGTCGAATGAGGTCGACCGTTGGCGAGCAACATATGGCCGCGGGGAAGGTGTCGTCGGAGACATAGGGGGATCCGATATGTCTGGCGGTTCTGGGGGGGTCGCTAGCATATCTTCGTCGAATAAATCACCTTCATGGTCAAGTTGGCGTGCTGGGGGCCGCTCAAGCTCCGCCTCCAAGAGCTATACACACGGTTCAAAGTCTCATCGGATAGCGTGTGGTTTAATACTCACCCCTTGCCGAAGCTCCTCTCCAGCATATTCGCTCTCCATCTCCTCCGCACTCAGAAGCGCCTGACCCTTTCGGAATATCTCGCCCTCTTCCTCCACCCAGCTCCGCGACCTGGAGATCAGCAAATATTAAGGTCAGGGATCAAAGGTTTGCGTGCAAGCATACCTGTCCGTAGGAGATGGTAAGGGAAATGGTCTGCCGTTTTCGTCTAGTTCCATTTCCTCGGCCGCATGTCGCTGCTCTTCGTCTTCTTCATCCGAATCTGTGATCGAAAATGTAGGACTCATGATCAACTTCTGCAGAACAGGAGAAGCATCCTCCATCGCTTTGCCCTTGCCCTTATCCACCCTGGGGCTGAACAGTGCCGGGTCGTCGCTGTCGGATTCGTGTCTTGACGCTGTGTCGATAATAGTGCTCGTTGGTGGGAGGGCAGCACTATGAGCGCTCCCATTTCCCAACCCTAGACTGTTAGAGGAGCTGGGGTTCTGAGTATGTATGACTGGCTGTTCATCCATCTGGGATTGATGCGAATCCTGCGACCTATCGGTTAGACTTGGAGGTCCTGGTGTGCTGCGCTGTAGAAGCGATGTTAAAGACCGGATGCGAGGGAACTCGGCACCGAGGCCGAGTTCGCCAGAGTAGTCAATGCACTGACGAGCGCCATCCAAGACACCATCGACATCGTGGTGCCGATGTCAAAGCCGGTCCCGCACTCGCGCAGATGGTGGACCAGGGAGTTGTCGGAGCTTAAGAAAACAAAGAATAGGCTGAACCACAAATCTTACCTCCACCGCGCGATAGCTGACCACCACTCCCAAGCAGAACTCAAGGACGTCAACGAAAAGTACAGCAAAGCGATCGGCAGGGCAAAGGCGCAGCACTGGGCCGATTACTTGGAGGATCTCAACGAAGGGCTTCTATGGTCAGCGAACAAGTATCTGTCCAATCCAGCCTCGGACGGCGGCAAGTCTCGAATCCCATCGCTACAGGTAGCAGCGCCCAGCGGCGCCGTGCAAATGGCAGAAACCAACGAAGAGAAGAGCCTAGCCCTAGCAGCGGCCTTCTTCCCGCCCAAGCCCGTCGAATCACAGGTACCAACAGACTATCGTTACCCAAAGCACGTCCGCCACAGCTTCCAGCTTCATGAGGACCAGATCAGGCGTCAGATCAACAAACTGAAGCTGCATAAGGCCCCAGGCGACGACGGGATCCCAAACATAGTACTGAAGGAGGCGGTAGATTTGATCGCTGAGCACCTCCTCTATATCTTTCATGCCACCTTCACGCTGAAAACTTACAGTGATAGCTGGAGATCCTGGATTACAGTGGTGCTATGGAAACCGGGCAAGGCCCGCTACGACACTCCAAAATCCTACCGCCCCATAGCTCTACTCAACACTATAGGAAAGCTGTTAACGGCGATAGTCGCAGAAGACCTGGTTTACCTTACCGAGAAACACAATCTCTTCCCAGCCAATCACTTCGGCGGGAGGCCCGGCAGGACGACCACCGACTCCCTCCACCTCGTAGTCAACAGGATCAAAGGAGCGTGGAGAAGGAAGAAGGTAGCGGTAATGTTATTCCTCAACATCGAGGGAGCGTTCCCGAATGCGGTAACGGATCGGCTCCTGCACAACATGAGGAAGAGAAGAGTGCCAGAAGAGTTTGCAAACTTCGTGGGATGGATGCTGGCCGGCTGACGCACCAGGATCAAGTTCGATGATCACCTCTCGGACTGGGTGCACATAGACAACGGGATTGGGCAGGGGGACCCGCTCTCTATGATTCTCTACCTCTACTATAATGCTGACCTCATAGATATCGCTGACGGAAAGGGGCAGGCCGCGGTGGCGTACGTCGACGACGCCAACCTCTACTCAGAAGGCGACACCTACGAGGAAGCGTACGAGGGACTGAGGGAGATGCTGCTCAAGGAGGGGGGGGGGGAAAGAGTGGACATTGGCCCACCACTCCAGATTCGAAAAGTCCAAGTTCACGATAGTGGGGTTCTCGAGACGCCGGATGGAAGACCCTGCGAGACCGGGCAAAACCAAGCGAGACATAAGACCCCACTTCACGTATGAGGACACCGTCGTCCAGCCAACATCGGCACATAAGTTCCTAGGGGTCTTCTTGGACGAGGAACTGCGATGGAAAGATCAGGCTGAGAAGGCAGTGGCGAAAGCGGCTAAGTGGACATTACTGGCTCGCAGACTAACTAAACCCTCCACAGGGGTACGCGCAACATACATGAGGCAGCTATACAGCGCAGTGGCAATACCCAAATTCACGTACGCTGCTGATGTCTGGTACATGCCGGTGCAGAAAAACCGAGGGAGGGGAGAGCGACAGGGTCTGTGGGTGTGGTGCGTAAGCTAACATCTGTGCAGCGCATGGCTACCATCGCTATCACTGGAGCGATGCGCACGACCGCGAGCGACGTCCTGGAGGTCCTCGCCAACATCCAACCGATAGAGCTCCTCCTCCTAGGCATCTGCTACAAGGCAGCCAGCCGCATCGCAACCCTCCCCAAGTCCCACCCTCTACACCGGCCAGCTCGCTCCTGTGCCCGTCACCTAGTAAAGAAGCACCCGGCACCACTACACAGGATCCTCCACCGCTTCAGCCTCGACCCAGACTCCCTCGAAGTCATCCAGCCCTTCGTCCATCCTCCCGATGCTCCCAGGCTGTTCGTCACGGAGATAGCGGAGTTGAGGAAGGAATCTAGGGAAGCGGACGCTCAGAACATAGCGGATGCCAAGGTCTACGCTGACGGGTCAGGACTAGAGGGCAAGGCGGGGGCGGCGGCGATACTGTACAGGGCGGGGAGAAAGGTAGCCACGCTACAATACCACCTGGGCCCACTCGCGGACCACACCACGTATGAGGCGGAGGCGGTGGGCGTCATCCTGGCGCTGGAGCTGCTAAGTCAAGAAAAGGGCGTCAGAACGGCATGCATACTCCTAGATAACCAGGGAGTAATACTGGCGGTAGGTAACGTCAGGCCCAAGCCGGCGCAGCACGTTCTGGGGCGCATCCATGACATGGCCAACAGGATGGTGACGCCCTCGAGGAGACGCAACGTGCGCATCAAGATCACGTGGATCTCAGGTCACGACGACGTGGAAGGCAATGAGGCCACGGACGCGGCAGCGAAAGGGGCAGCAGCTGGAGAGAGCAGTCAGATAAGTACGCTCCCGCCCTTCTTAGTGGCTGACGCGCTCCCACGCAGTCTGGCCGCCGCGAGGCAGGAGTTCAAGACAGGCAACAGGCACAGCTGGAGAGAGCGATGGAAAGTGTTGCCCCGGTATGGGAAAAATCGACGACAGCCTACCCTCACGTGCCTACCTCAGAGACACGGTGGGCCTCACTCGAGCGCAGAACAGCCTGATCACACAGCTGCGCACAGGCCACGCCCCGCTCAACAAACACCTCCATCGGATCAAGCAGGTGCCATCCCCGCTGTGCCCGGCGTGCCACAGGGCCAATGAGACGGTCCACCACTTCCTCTTCGAATGTAGAGTGCACGAGCACGCAAGACACAGGGTGAGATGGAAGCTGGGCAGAAAGTCAGGGTCCATCAAGGAGCTCCTGGGTGCAAAGAACTCGATGGAGACGTTACTGGGATACGTAGCGGCGACAGGCAGGCTGAAATCGGCATTTGGTGATGTTTCCCCGTCACTCACTTAAAAGTATAAGATAACTAGCTTGACAGGGACGCTAGAATACAAGATGACGGACAACACCGTTGCGCCATCGTGCAACCAAAACCCTCAAAACATCCCACCCACACCGCTTGTGCAGCGACGTGTACCGACTCGTCGCAGCAAGACCAAGAAGAAGTCCGTGGACCCCTTTTTTACCTTCGACTGCGGCGCTCCCACACGTCGTGCCAGCCCGCCTCGGTGGCCGAGCACTTAGAAAGCCAGACCACCCACACACTAGGACAACCAACAGGGGAATGGGAGTACTTACCTCAAAAGGGTGGGGCGAGAAACGGCTCAAGGAGTCGGGCTGGCAGGGGGCAGGGAGCTCGTCGTCAGTGCACTCGCCCGCTCGAGGACGCAGAGGGATGGGAGCCCTAGGGAGCGAGAGGGAAGGCCCACCCAGTTTTAGTACAACGTGTGTAGCGACCAACATAGGCCTAGCCTGGGGTCGATTAAAATGACATAAAATAAAAAATAAAAAAAAAACCGACAGCGAGCCATGTCGCTGCAGATGATGTCTTGATCTGGGAAGGGAGTAACGTCCTTCACAGTGTTCTCATTCTGCTGGCGCAGATCGAAGACAGTTCACAGTGTACCATTCTTCTTCGGCACGCATAGCATGGGTACAGCCTGTTGTGTGACTGCCGGTATCCACCACTTGGCAGTGGTGTAACATTCTATCTTTGCGGACAGTTCCTCTCGGAAGTGTTCAGGGCACTTCGGTAGTTGATACTGCATGTGTTTGTTGGCATCAATGAGATTGATCTCATGGTTGATCTCCTGCAGCAGCGGGAGCTCTAATGGGATTCCACTGACCAGGTCAGTGATTCTCTCCATCCATTCCTCGCAGAGGCAAGGGATGTCATCATCCATGAGGATGACAGTGGTGGTTGGCTTAGAGGCCATTAGGCGCTGTGTGCGTCTATTAGGTCCTGTGGCGTGCAGGACCGCCTTTCTTTTCCCCATCACTTTCACCGTCAGGTGAGAGTGCCTCTCCCTACGGTTGTAGGGGGAGTTTGAGGTCGAGCCATTATGCAACTCGTCCTCCTGGCTTCAATGAGCCAGGTTTGGCTTCAGTGCCAGGGTGATCCTGCTCACCTTGGCCCCTTGCCTTTGTTCGGCGACTCATTATTATCGAACGATACCTTGCCCATGGGGATTATCTTGTTCCCCTTATGGATTGTCCCTGGTCTTGAGAAGTCCAGGGTGATGCCAAATCTTCTTAGGAACGGTGTCCCTAAGATCGTGTTGTAATATTCGACGTTCGCTACGTCGAAGTATTCATCGTATATTTTGTGACCAAATTTAATGGTCGTGTTCGTTCCATAATTAATAGTGCAGGCCAGCTGCAGCGTGATTGGCTGCTCCAGGGTGAATGTTTTCATGCCTGTGGCTCATGTGAATTCAGGGATAATAGTACCCCTTCGCTCCCACTATCCAGCAGGCAGTGGGCTTTCACGCCGTTTATCTCCCAGTACCCTGAGAGGGTACAGTTTTCACTGCGTGGGCACGTTGGCCACGTCCTGTGCTTGCTTTGGTGGTGATACACTGGCTTGGCCACCTTGTCTGGCGTGACCAACGTGCGTGCCGCCATGACCTTGGTGGCGGAGTCGTCTTCCAGCACGATCCTGATGGCACTGGACCTGTAGGTGGTGTCTTCCACCTCTTCATCCCATTCATAGTATTGGGATGTCTCAGGATCCCATTCTTCAGCAGGTGCATCTCCGTGGTCCAGAGATTTGTTGGGTTGGGTATCATCCTCCCCCTCTTCATCAATCTGTTGAAGAGGATTTTGTCCAGGATCTGCATCCGGATCCTCGTTCTCATCGTCGTGCCTCGTGGCTGCTGTCCGTATACCGGATCTGAGCCGGGGGCACTCCGCCTTCTTGTGGCCAGGTTGGCCGCATTCAAAGCACGTAGTGCTGCTTTAGCTACCACTGGACCGATTGCTAGGTCAGCCCGATGCTTTTGGTGGTCGGGCCAGTCGCAGTGACGATCCTGACACTTGAGGCTGTTTCGCCTCAGGTGGGCATCCAGCTTGGGCTGGGCGTGGGGGCGGTGGTCGCTGCGACACTCCATTCCTTGGGAATAGGCTAGGCCTGGTCAGGCCTGTCTGTATCACCGGTTTGCTCACTGCAAGCCGGGCAGCGCTTGCTGATGCAGCTGCGCTTTCTGCACGGTGCATCCTCATGTTGTATCGGGATGCCTCCTCGATCATGCAGGCCATCTCGGAGAGCTGCTCTATCGAGCTGCTCTCGGCGTTATAGCCCTTTTTGAGGACTTTGTTGCATAGCATTTCACGCAGCACCGACACGAACCGTCTCCAGAATGTGTAATCATCTGGCGGCTGTATCATAGGCGCCGCGTACTTTGTGAGCTCGTTCAGCATCTCCTGAACTGTCTTCGTGGCCTGGATGACCGCGTCAAATTTATTCAATGTGTGGTGGTATGTCAGCGTGTGCAGGAACCTTTTTTGAAGGCCCTGCATTACAGTTTCCAGGGTCCAATTGTGGACCTGGTGGTCGAAACGTTCCACGTTTTGCAGGAACCACTCATGGGCTTCTGTATGGGAACTGCTGTTCAACCAGCATACTATATAGTCTCGGATCAAGCTGTTCAACCAGCCTTCAAATGTCTCTTTACTGTAAATTTGTAGTCTGCATCAAAGGCCTTTAAAACAACCAATTATCGCCATCATAAAAATGTTTACTATCCTCATAAGGCGTATTCAAACCTCCCTCTAATTATGTAACAATTTACTTATTTTTCCGAGGCTGTCTTCACTCAAACTCACTTATTTCTGTGCAGCAGAGTTGTGGATACACATGTCCCCATAACTCTGTTTCGGACTTCCAATTTCAAACTCCGACCTGACGCTCGCGGCTTGTGCACCCGCAATCACCCACAAATCTGGTCAGGTGGCTCCTTCAGACTCAGCCTCTGAGTTTGAAAAGCCTAGTCATTTGCTTGTACAGCCTCAATGACTCAACTGACTCATGCACACCTTGGTGAGTCACATGCTCATGACTCACCCAAGCTGTCATGAATCACATGAGTCCAATTAATGACTCATTCCTGACAAATCAAGCCCTGATTGGTGGAAAACCTAGTGGAGTCACCAGTAGGAGTCATTTCAAGTCACTGTGAGTCATTATGAGTCAGACAGAACCTTCCCACGCATTCTGAAAGCTTCTTCGTGACTTATTCCCCCATTCCATTAATAGATAGAAGGTCCTACCGCTTAGTTAAGCGCCTGTACAATACGATATAAAAGGAGGCCCTTTTTGCCTGCCTTTAATCAGCCAATCTACCCATCTTCTATCCTACACGTGACCTCATGTGACTTGTATCTTACTAAGCTGCTAATCCCAGCTAGGGTTATTCACTTACTTTAGTGTCTAATTCCTTGTTAAGTAGTTACTTTACTGCTTAGCCACTTGGACTAATCCTCCAGGTGTAATTCTACAGAGTGAGTCTGTCAATTGAAACTCTTGCCCTTCGCACTCCAATACCCGAGACGATCTGATCAGTCGATTTTCCTGATTAGAGACTTTCACAAGTCGCTTTGTTCACAAAACTCATCCCTCGTTTTATTGCAGTGCACTGGTAGATTATCAGGGCAGTCCATTTATAAACTCACCTGCTAAGTACATTCCTTTATATTTTGGAATACGCTTGGACCCCGATAGTGTCCTTGAACCTACAGTCTTTTAGTTTATTGTTCAGTGCTGCTAAGAAACGTATTGCCTTCCATCCATATTAACTTGGACTAGTTCTTACGTGGATTGCAACCAAGGTACAAATATTAAATTATTTCCGGAGTTGTGCTGCAGCATTGTTTAATATTCTTTGAGTCTCGTATACGACACGTTCTGATAGATTGAAGTGTTAGCAATAACACCAAAGTCTTGAAGGGTTCCAGCTTCTCCGGTCAGGCAAGTGCCCATGTAGCCGACCTGCATGTCTTTGCTGGTTGGCCCCAGGAGGCAGTTCATTTTCAGCCATCGTAAGGTGGCTGCAACGAAGATTTCGAACTCTTTGAGGTCAGACCCCCAGGCATATGGTTCGGGGTGTGCTAGCTTTACGCCGGCTTTTGCTAGCACAGACTTTTCTGGGTCTGTGTCGGTGGCGTCTGCTAGCACCACACGGATCATCCATGTGATCCTGTCGTATGGCTCCAATGGCATGAGGTCGGCCTGATCCAGTATGCCCTGGCCCTCTGTCAGGGCCATGGATCTTTTGTGCGGCTGTGACGTCACACGGGGCAGGCTGTTGTATGCCCCAGTGGGCCCCGGGCCCAGGTTGGGCTCGGGATCGGGAGCATTTTGTGCTCTCAGGTCCAGGGGTGTTCTGTGCCTGGTGTCCCCTGTCAGCCCCGTGTTGCAGATGCACAGCCTGCTGTTGTAGGCTGTGCGTGCTTGTCGCACGTCCTGCACAGCGCGCAGGAGTTGCTCATCAGGCTGCTGGGTAGTGTGGCTTTGGGCCACCGCTTCCTCAGTGGTCTTTGCTAGCGGTTTGAGGGCCCACATATGGCGGTGCGTGGCTGCGGCCTCTTTTTGCTGCCAGTGCACGGCTTCAAGCTCCAAGCTCTCCGTTGTTGCCTTGGAGTCTGGCTCTGAGGCTGAGGTGACCTGCTCTCTGACGATCTGTTGGATCATCTTACAGCTGTCCATGGGGGCAGCCAGTTCTCCTTGGGGTTCATTTCTGAACCGCATGTCCTGTTCGACCGGGGCGGCTGGCAGTGGCATTCACTGCGGGTCCAGTTCTTTTCGCCACAGGTCTTCCACATCATGGCCACGTTCACTGGCTGTGGACTGTCACAAGCTTTGATGTGGCGTCCCGCCTTCCCCACGCAAGCGGAGGGCTGTCTGGACATCCTCTAGTGTGGCAGTGTCTCATTGCCTGATCTCCTCAATCTGGTGGAGCTCTTTGCCAAACTCCATGAGGGCAGTGGCAATGTTATCAAGCTGCGATGTGATATGCTCCTGCTTGTGGCCCATGAGGGCATTCTGCTGCAATGCGTCCTGCACCTGTTTGGTCATTGCCTCAGCCATCTTGTTGTCAATGGTGTGTGTCCTTGATCTCTTGCGACTTGAGCTCAGGTATTCCGAGCCCTGACCATCGTCAGGGGCTCATCTTTGTTGTCTTTGTCCTCCTTCGGGGACGATAGTTGCCGCTTGATTTCATGAGCGGTGGTTCAAGTCTGGGCTTTGTGCCGGTCTGGACAGTGATGCTATGCTGTCTGATGACATTGAGACTTCTCTCCCCTTTCCTTTGTCTCTGGGCAGAGGGGATTGGGGGGTCGGCACTGGTTTGTTGCCCAGCAACGTCTCATCCTCAACCACACTCGGCGAGATGTGGTCGGGGTTTTCCTCATCCTCAATTGGGGGGACGAGGGAAGTGAGGTCTACAATCTCTCCGTCTTATGGTGTCCTGGACTCTTGGTCCACAGTAGCATCAGCTGTCGTGTCGCTGGGCTGCACCTGTGGCATGGACCGCGAGCTCGTGGATCGTGGCCGTCTTCGACTGCGTGGAATCATTATGCTCGCAGCCGACAGTAGAGGGTCTACTGGAGGGTATCAACGATGTTTAATCGTCGACGTAGCGATCTTTTTCAAGATTGCTCCAAATCCACAATCGGTTGGTCACGTGGCAATCAACCACAGGATAGTTCAAAAAGGTGTAAAGATGTCGATCTTAAGACCTTGTATCACAAGGGCAGACAGAACTTGACCAATGAGTGGTATTCTGGATGCTACATAGTGACAGGTAAAGGTAAGATGCAATGGGAACCGCTGGCCGGTTCCCACGCATGAACTGTACAGTGGGTCCCTAAGGGGCCCACTGGTATTAGGTAAACACTATGTACATAGATTGGTAGGTTATTTACAGGTTCCGCCTCAATTCCTCCTCCATATTCCAAAGACAATCGTCCAGCTCCATGTCAGAAAGAGAAATATGGGACAGGATTTCCAGTGTTAAGAGCTCGATGTAGGAAGAGGGGCTGTCGTATGCCATGTGGACGGAAGAGGTTGCGCTCTCTGAGTCGCTATCTCCAATTCCAAATGCACCTATGGCAAATGCAACACACAGTACGACCACCGGTCCGGTCCTCTAGGGGAGAGACTTTTCTGCTGTAAGGGCAACCCTAGCTGGTTGTGGAGGTCACACTACCACATAACTGACAAAGGGAAAGACAAAGTATGTATACATGAACAGAGTATACAAGAGAGGGGGTTCTCATCTGACAAGGGGAAATCCAAAGAGAAAAGTCTAAGGACCCCCAATGTCAGTGAGCCCCTATTATAATATGCTCCACAGCCAGGGACAACACTTGGCACTTGCCATCAGCCCTGCGTCCCCCTGACCTCCCTGACCGTTGATCGACCCTTGATGCCACCTGCTGTCAGGGGACACCCTGTTTTCCATTTCCAGTTCCGACTCCATTTCCGACTCCGCTTCCGATTCCGATTCCATCTCCGCCTCCGCTCTCGGAAATGATTCCGCTTCTGGGAGAACTTCCACCAGTTCTGTTCGCCTTCCCAGTTCCACTCCAATTTCCGAGTTCCACCCTCGGAACAGCGTCGGAAATCAAGCGACTCACGTAATAGGTGACATCAAGGGTCGATCAAGGGTCAGGGAGGTGCAGGGTTGATGGCGGGTGCCAAGTGTTGTCCCTGGCTGCGCAGCGTAGTATAATACGGGCTCGCTGACATTGGGGGTCCTTAGACTTTTCTCTTTGGATTTCCCCTTGTCAGGTGAGAATCCCCTCTCTTGTATGCTCTGTTCATTTATACAGACTTTGGATTTCCCCTTGTCAGTTGTGTGGTAGTGTGATCTCCACAACTAGCCAGGGTTGCCCTTACAGCAGAAAAGTCTCTCCCATAGAGGACCGGCGGTCGTACTGCGTGTCGCAGCCGCCATAGGTGCGTTCGGAATCGGAGACAGCGACTCGGAGATCGCAACCTCTTCCGCACACACAGCGTACGACAGCCCTTCTTCTTACGTCGAGCTCCCAACCCCGGAAATCCCGTCCCACATTTCTCCTTCCGACATGGATCCGGACGATCGTCTTCGGAATATGGAGGAGGAATTGACGCGGAACCGGATGAAGACCGACGCGATTGAAACAGCCTTACAAGCGATTTTGGCTAAGTTAGATATTCCACAAGGTGGTGGAAATGAAATGTTGGATGATCCGGATTTTGGAAAAGCGGAACTAGCGGAGGAGAGAAAGTCCGCGAAGTTAGCAAAGGTCAAACCCGCAACTCCGGCGGACTTTGACGGAGATCGGGAGAAGGGACGCGCATTCTTCAACACATGCAGCATCTACTTCGCAATTGTCGGAGACCTCTTTCCGAACGACCAGGCTCGGATTCACTGGGCATTGTCCTTTTTCAAGTCGGACCGCGCATCCCGTTTTGCAAACAAGGTGATCCGACATGAAGCAAAGGGCAAGGGGAACTACTTCCGAGACTGGGACGCCTTCGAGAAAACATTTTCTGACCAGTTCTGCCCAAAAAATGAGCAGCTCACAGCCCTTACGAAGCTCGAGGGGACCAGCTGGTACCAGGCCAAGGATCCGGTCGATGACTATATCGATCGCTTCCAGGAGCTCATCGACCTTGCGGAGTATGATGACGACAAGACGATCGTCATCAAATTCCGACGAGGACTCGATCCGACACTCCAGAACCAAGTTGCGCTGCTTGGGGATGGAGCTCCGGACTTTGATGACCCGGAAGGGTGGTACCAAGCTGCACAGAGGGTGTCCCGGAACAGGGAAGCAAATGAGGCCTTCGTGGAGACGAGCCGGAATATGACGCGCAGTTCCACTCGTCCTACTCCACCTGTGCCAAAATCCGGAAGCGCATTCATTCCCATGCGGAAAGTATTTCCGACGCTTTCTCCGCCCGCTCCTATTAGGAACCATAGCCCTCCTCCCTCGAAGAGTGGCCCTGCCCCGATGGATGTTGACCGCATGCGCGGAAAAGGCCGCGGAACTATCACCTGCTTCCGATGTCAACAACCAGGCCACTATGCCCGCGAGTGCCCCCAAGCATTTGACATCCGGCTTATGACCACAGAGGAGAAACTCGAGCTCCTTCCAGAGTTCCTCGCACTTGCGGACATAAGCGGAGTGCCTACTGCGGAAGGAGTTTCCGAAAATGCGGAACATGGCGCATCGGAAGCGGAAGATGCGTTGGATTTTGTGACGCGCAGCGGGTGAGATGTGTGCCCCTGCTGCCTGTACATAACCGGTTTGCCTGTCTTGAAGTAGAGAATGAAAAGCCCCGACTCCCCTCACTTCATACAGACCCACCGGATAAAGTCACACAAAAGCCAAATCCGACACCCCGTCTATCCCGCATCCGCCCTTGGGAGAGACGCCTTCCGAAGCGCTATGTCGTTGCTGCCACCCCTGGCCCCAAGTCACTAGTCATTAAGGTAGAGATCCAGACGACAGATACGGCGGAAGTCAAATCCGGACCCGCCCTTGTCGATTGCGGGGCCACTGGTCAGTTTATGGACCGGGACTATGTGGAACGGAACCGACTGACGACGCGGAAGTTGCAACGTGCAATCCCGGTGTTCAATGTGGATGGAAGCCCCAATGAGGCAGGGTCCATCACGGAGATAGTGGACACAATTCTCCGCTACGATGGACACTCGGAACGCACTTCCTTCGCTGTCACCAGCCTGGGGAAGCAAGACATCATCCTTGGGTTTACCTGGCTTCAAGAGCACAACCCGGAGATCAATTGGCAGACTCGGAAGGTACTGATGAGTCGATGTCCAGCCAAGTGTCACATGTGCCGGTCGGAAGTGCGGAAGGAGCACCAGGAGCAGCGGAAGACCGAACGGCTCATACAGACATGTCGTTCCGGCCCCCATCCACTGCTTGCAGAAGAAGACTCGGAAGCGGAATTTGACCCGGATCCCCCTTCCAATTCCGATTCCGACGTCATCCGACTCGGCCTGGAAGACGCTCTGACGGAAGGGGAGCGCTTGCTGTACGTAAACCTTCCGCCGGAGGCGGAACACATCCGCGCCACCGGAAATATTTCGCAACGCCTTGCTGAAGCCTCTAAGAGGTATGATAGAGTGGAGGCGGAAATTCCGGAGTACCTGCGGGAGTTTGAGGACATCTTCTCCAAGGAGTCGTTTGATGCCCTGCCTCCGCGGAAACTGTGGGACCATGCCATCGAGTTGGAGCCTGGGTCGAAGCCCACCAACTGCAAGGTCTACCCGCTGTCACCCAAGGAGCAGGTAGAGCTCGATGCATTCCTTGCGGAAAATCTCCGTACAGGGAGGATCCACCCCTCCAAGTCACCCATGGCATCTCCGGTGTTCTTCATCAAGAAGAAGGACGGCTCGCTCAGACTTGTGCAGGATTACCGGGCCTTGAATGCGATCACGATCAAGAACCGGTACCCCATTCCGCTCATTTCCGAATTGATCACACAACTCCGCGGGGCGAAGTACTTCACCAAGCTGGATGTCCGCTGGGGCTTCAATAATGTCCGGATCCGGGAGGGAGATGAGTGGAAGGCCGCATTCCGCACCAACCGAGGACTCTTTGAGCCACAGGTCATGTTCTTTGGCCTCACCAACAGTCCTGCCACGTTCCAGACAATGATGAATGACATTTTCCGTGACATGATAGCAGAAGGGGTTGTCTGCGTCTACCTCGATGACATCCTCATCTTCACAAAAACAATGTCCGAACATCGGGAAGTTGTGCGGAGAGTGCTGGAACGACTCCGGGAGTACAACCTGTGTCTCAAGCCGGAAAAGTGCGAATTTGAGCGGACGCGGATAGAGTATCTTGGGGTGATCGTGTCGGAAGGAAAGGTGGAAATGGACCCCGTCAAGGTTTCCGGTGTGTCGGATTGGCCGGTGCCGCGGAACAAGAAGGAAGTCCAGTCCTTCATTGGGTTTGTCAATTTCTACCGGCGGTTCATCAAGGACTTCTCCTGCCACGCCCGTGCCCTCTTCGACCTCACCAAGAAGGAGGTTGGATGGCGGTGGGGAGAGCCGGAACGGGCCTCCTTTGACAAACTCAAAGAGCTGATCACTTCCGCCCCGGTCCTGATCTTTCCCGACGACTCTCGCCCTTACCGAGTGGAGGCGGATTCTTCCGACGCAGCTACCGGAGCGGTCTTGTCGCAACAGTCATCGGAAGAAGGTGGGGGGTGGCATCCGATTGCCTTCTTCTCTAAGAGTCTCAGTCCGGTCGAGCGGAACTACGAGATCCATGACAAGGAGATGCTGGCAATCATCCGAGCGCTGGAGGAGTGGCGACACTTCCTCGAGGGTGCTCTATGCCCATTTGAGATCTGGACAGACCACAAGAACCTTGAGTATTTCCGCACGTCTAAGAAGTTGAACCGACGACAAGCACGGTGGTCCCTACACCTGTCCCGGTTTGACTTCATGCTCCACCACCGCCCCGGCCGCACCATGGGCAAGCCCGATGCCCTATCCCGCCGTGCGGATCATGGAAGCGGAAGCGGAGACAATGCGGATATGACACTGCTCCGCCCAAGTCTCTTTGCAATCCGCGCCCTAGAAGGAGTGACTGCAGTTGGAGCGGAAGCGGAAATGCTCCGGGACATCCGGAGACAGTATCGGAATGGAGAGAAGGAGGAGTCGGTGGTGAAGGCAGTGGAGGAACTTCGGAAAGGGCACTCACGGTCTGTACGGGCAGCGGAATGGTCGGAACGGGATGGGCTGCTCCACTTCAGAGGCAAGGTCTACGTTCCAGATGGGGCGGACCTCCGCCGCCGCATCGTGTCCCAGCACCATGACACATGGGTCGCTGGGCATGCTGGCAGGTGGAAGACGCTGGAGTTAGTGGCTCGGAATTACTGGTGGCCTCAGATGTCCCGCTACATTGGACAGTACGTGAAGACATGTGACCTTTGTCTCCGAACCAAAGCGCAACGACATCCACCCGTCGGAGAACTTGTTCCGCTCCCGATTCCCAAATCCCGCTGGGACACCATCAGCGTCGACTTCATTGTTGAACTCCCAGAGTCTCATGGCTACGACGCGATCATGAACGTCATGGATTCGGTAAGCAAGGTGTCCCACTTCATTCCGACGCACACGACGATCACAGCCCTCGGAGCGGCCCGCCTGTTCCTTGCCCATGTCTGGAAGTTGCATGGGCTCCCGAAGCAAGTTGTTTCCGACCGAGGTCCGCAGTTTGTCGCGGAACTGACTCGGGAGCTCTACCGCCTGCTTGGCATAAAGCTAGCTACCACCACGGCGTACCATCCGCAGGGTGACGGACAGACGGAACGGGTCAATCAGGAGTTGGAGCAATATCTCCGCCTCTTTGTCAATGAGAGGCAGGACGACTGGGATGAATTACTTCCGCTGGCGGAATTCCAATACAACAACCATGTCCATTCCGCCACACAACAGACTCCCTTCATGCTCGACTCCGGACGACACCCGCGGATGGGCTTCGAACCACGCCAGGCTGAGTCCCGACTCGAGACGGTCAATGAGTTCCGAGACCGCATGGACTCCACCCTTTCGGAAGCCAAGTCGGCCCTTGCAAAGGCCAAGGATGACATGGCAAGGTACTACAACCAACACCGGGTTCCTGCCCCAGAGTACCAAGTTGGAGACAAGGTGTATCTAGATGCAAGTGACATCCGCACCACACGCCCTTCACAGAAGCTTGCCCACCGCTACCTTGGGCCCTTCACAGTGACGCGGAGGGTTGGACGGAATGCATACCGCCTGCGACTTCCGATGTCCATGTCCCGCCTCCACCCCGTCTTCAACGTGGTGAAGTTACTCCCTATGCTTGAGGACCCAATTCCAGGTCGGAAGGCTCATCCGCCACCTCTGCCAGAGATTGTAGATGGGGAGGAGCACTATGTGGTGGAACGGATCCTGGACAGCCGGTTTGTGCGAGGACGACTCCAATTCCTCGTGAAATGGGAAGGGTATGGGTACGAAGAGAATTCGTGGGTCCCGGAGCAAGATGTTTCCGCCCCGGACAAGCTCGGGGAGTTCTATAGGACACATCCCGGTGCCCCTCGCCGGATCCGCTCGTTGGCATTTCAATCCCTCGTGTCCCGTGCTTCGAGGACGCAGCACGCTAGAGAGGGGGTGATGTCAGGGGACACCCTGTTTTCCATTTCCAGTTCCGACTCCATTTCCGACTCCGCTTCCGATTCCGATTCCATCTCCGCCTCCGCTCTCGGAAATGATTCCGCTTCTGGGAGAACTTCCACCAGTTCTGTTCGCCTTCCCAGTTCCACTCCAATTTCCGAGTTCCACCCTCGGAACAGCGTCGGAAATCAAGCGACTCGCGTAATAGATGACATCAAGGGTCGATCAAGGGTCAGGGAGGTGCAGGGTTGATGGCGGGTGCCAAGTGTTGTCCCTGGCTGCGCAGCGTAGTATAATACGGGCTCGCTGACATTGGGGGTCCTTAGACTTTTCTCTTTGGATTTCCCCTTGTCAGGTGAGAATCCCCTCTCTTGTATGCTCTGTTCATTTATACAGACTTTGGATTTCCCCTTGTCAGTTGTGTGGTAGTGTGATCTCCACAACTAGCCAGGGTTGCCCTTACAGCTGCTACATGAGTTGCTTGACTTCCGACACTGTTCTGAGAGTGGAAGTCGGAAAGTTTGGCAAAGCGAACAGAACTTTTGGAAGTTCTCCTCGAAGCATAATCATTTCTGAAAGCGGAGTTGGAGATGGAATTGGAACCAGAAGCGGAGTCGGAAATGGAGTCGGAACTTGGTGTGGTGTCGGAACTGGAAAACAAGCTGTCCTCTGACAGTTGGGGTAATTTTGATTTCAAGAGGGGCCCAGCTTCCCAGCAACACCGCAATGTTGTTTGTGTTGATTTCAAATTTTGTGATCAATGAGGGAATAGTGAGTTTGTCCATCGCAGTGGTCAGTTGATGTGTGATGAAGGTGTGAGGGTGATAACAAGTGGGGACTAAGTTCAACAAGCAGGATGGGAGTCAGGCTGTGTGAGCGTATGGATTAGCTATCTGCAAGCAGGTCAAGTGGCTCACATCAGGCTTACACAACCGTGTTAAAAACATCGACTGGAGATGATTGTGGTTTCACAAGTGGCAGTGAACGTTTTGTTCGCATCTCACGCACCGACTTTTGCAAACATCACACAGAGCTTCACAACATGGGAACTGAGACCTTGTGGAAATACACTAGGTGAGAGATTGCTGAGATCCCCCAGAAACCACAGTGAAAGTGGGAAGAGTGACGTATAGGAAAGCTCTGCTAGAAAATGTTTATTCAAGGTTGGAGAAATGTGACACAAACAATTGACCACAATGTTTCAGGGACATCGTCTCGGACCTGTGCCAAAGAAGAACCTCGACTGGTGGTGTTACACTGGTGTAGAGGGAGGGCCGGCGTGCTGCCGGCAGAACCCTTGTTTGCAATAGTATATAAGAGTGAACACGGCCTCATGACGCAGGCCTACGAGTCAATTGTGTACTGCACAGACATGCTTTTCTGTGTCTTCCGTGTTGTGTGCGGAGGGCCCAGCTATTATGTAACAGACACTTCCTCTCCTGATAATTCATCATGTGATCAGAAGTCTCCAAGCACTTCACACATGGCGCTGTTAGAAAAATGACGATGCACAACGGCGGGTTACAACCACACGAGAGATTAATGTGACCATGCGCAGCCAGGCCGTTGGAACGGAGCCGCCTCCCCAGACATTGGCTCATGGCCGGCAAGCTGTGATGATCACTGATCAGTGTGCTTTACAGCAATCAGTGCCAATTTTTGATCGCGGTTTAAAGCTCTCATTTTCACGCAGCTACTCATTGATACCTCACAGCATGCGCTTCTCCCTGCCTTCGTGGACCGTCCGCGGGTAGCTAAGTAGGCCCCAGCTCGTGCGTTGACGTGGACAGCCTCAGGGCAGCCCGCAGACTCCACTTGCAGTATTAGTAAGACGTCTCCCACCACCTCCTATCCGTCGCCCTTCGTACAACTAAGATAGATCCTTTGTATTCGGTCAAGCGTTTCTGTTGACCCTCTGTAAACTTCTCGTCTCCCCCTTGTAATTTTGTATTTTACGGTGCTCCGGCGCGGCATCAAATCTCACTCTCGCGACGCCAGACAAGGTCAGTCCAGTTTCATTGGCGTGGGTGGCATGCGAGGCACCCTCCTTTGGATTATCTATACCCAGTTCACGTCGGAGCCGAATTAGTTCAGAACAGCGGTATGATCGACGACGCTTTCGACTGCCTCGCTGCTATGAGATATTCAAACAGTCAATTCAAATGATGAAGCTAACTGGCCAGCATGAACTTACCACTGTCCCACAACACTGGTGTTCTGATGCCTCACTCAGATCCACCAGTTTCAGCTGGCCGGTGGTGGAACGTAGTACATTCCGTGGCTCAAGATCGCCATGACGTAGTCCCGCCTGGTGCAATCTCAGAGCCATGGAGAATAATTCTAGTCTGAAGTGTGTCGTTAAGTCACAGAACTCGCGACAGGTAGCACATACCTCTCATCTTCACCTAAGTCAGTCCAAGAAGTCAACGCATTTCCTTCTTTACTCAAAACCAGCACGTCAAAAAAAGAGTGTCGAAACCGCCCAAAGAATGTGGGGAGGATGTCCTTCGCCTGTTCTCTCTCTGCAATCTTACCATACCAAAGACTTTCCAAGTGCAATCTATCCCGTGACTCCTCACTCTCTGCAAGCTTGACAGCAACATCTTTACCCTGCCATGAGCCGGAGAACACCGTGCCAGTGCTGCCACGCCCAAGGAAGCCATTTACGTTAAGCCGAGGAACCGTTGAGGACAAAATATCCTCTGGCTTCCAATATCTATACGGCAGTCCTTCTTGGTCGCATTGTTCTGTCTCCGTCAGTAATGGAGAACCAACTAAAGGGGCGGCTAAGGCACAAGGGACTTCTCCTTTCGAGAACACAAGGAAAGCCTAAGAATGCTCATAATTATGGGTTTACGCAACACAACAAGGTATATGGAGTCATACATCAATATGTCGACCGCTTTGCCTCCCGGACTGTGGGGTCCAATTAGAGCCGCTGCTTGTCTCTCCAGCCGATGTGGTCGTGTCAGACAAGGCATTTAAGTCCTCCTCTTCTGCCGGCGTAGCCTTGGGATCCCCACTGGTAGAGCTCAGGTCTTCTACATCAAAATGAAATTGGCCCCGAATATGTGCCGCAAGACCGGCAAGGGCACACCCCACTACACAAGTCATCCAGCGTTCACCGATTCTCCTGTCGACAGGATCCCGGTCAAGCTTTCGTGTATCTTCCACCTGTACGACATCTGATATGACTAGGTATGGGTTTTGTGGAGGGTGATGCACGATACGAAAGACAATGAGATGCGATGCAGCCGTCCAGCACAGCCACTTCATGTTATAAGAGACCATGTAGGTGGTAACCTGAACATTGTCAGACAAGACAACTAAGATTTACTTAGCAGCACACACCTTGAGGAGAATCATGTCCACGATATCCCACCTACCTCTGCCATCCCAATCGAGTCGAACCTGTTCCCGCCCACGATTTACGATAGCTTCCCAGAATTTTCTCACGATTCCCTCACTTTCCAACTCAATGATGCTGATATCCACAGGAGCAACATCGACACCGACAGGTGTTAATTGTCCTCGAATGTCAGGTCGCTGATGTTGCGTAGTATCCGCACCAAGAAACTCAAAGCGTCTGCCTATGCCTTTGACCAGTACAAACCTTTGAAGGATCAAGGTCGCTCTGGCGAGCCAGGATTTCCACAAAAAACCTTGAACCATATTCTCCGAAGAGAGGTTAACGCCTGCATCGGGGCTTGAACCATACAACCGCTGCAATGTCTCCAAGTCACTGGTCAATGCTTGATCAACGCGTATCGGACGCAGAGCATTCTTGACTGCATCTTCTAAGGCATCGAGAAGATTTGGGTCGTATACACAGCGGTCAGGGAGAGGGTCATTGTTTTGAAGCAGGTGAGATCCTGGGGTTGTCACAGAGCTTGCATTTCCCCATTTTGAGGTCAAGCTGTAGAATTCAAGTTTTTGTGAGACGAGCTCCCACAGTGTTGCCATTGACGTTGGTGGATGCTGAAAACGCAGTGACTCTGATCTCGGGTTTTCCCGCGCTGCCACCCAAGAATACAGCGGAGTAAAGGGAGGGCCGACGTGCTGCCAGCAAAACCCTTGCTCGGCAATAGTACTGAACACGGCCTCATGACGAGTCAATTTACAGACATGTGTTTCTGTTTCTTCCGTGTTCTGTGCGGAAGAGGGCCCAGCTATTATGTAACAGACACTTTCTCTTCTGATAATTCATTATGATCAGAAGTCTCCAAGCACCTCACACATGGCGCAAAGGGCGAACTTTCACCTGGCCAAGTCGCGAGGTGTGGACCGGAGGAGTGGTCACTAAAGTTTCCCGCAATTTCAAAGGCGGTACGTCCCCGTAGCCTGCGGAGCTTCTCTGGCAATTCCAACTGACACCTTCCCTCCGTTGCACTCACTAGCCGACCGACCGATAATTTCATTCCACTCTCGCCCTCAACTCGAAGCTGTTCTTTCGATGGACCGGGAATCGTGCGTGTGTTTCGAAGATAAAATGGCTCCTCGTGGTTTTGTTGCCATCTGCAGTTCCCAGTGCCCTGACCAAAACCCGCAGTCGGTCCGATAGTAATGAATACGGCAACTCTTGCTGAATGGAAAAAATCTAGCATTTGACACGTGAGAGACATCACTCGCACCTTAGTCTGCCATTTGGCTTGCGTGGTGGTGGTGTCGGCCGATACGCCATACACGAAGTCATGTTTTGTAAAGTCGGGGCATGAGTCTCAGAAACCGTATGCTTGCTTTGTGCAGCCAGCTGAAGTACCAAAGATTAGAAAAACCTGGAGACGTCAGAAAAACCGGCATCTAAGACTGCAAGGTTGACTGGCACACCCTGTTCGCGGTAGCGCACGCGCCCAAACACGGACCCGCCGTTGCTGGGCACCGTGAGCGTGGACGCGAGGCACGCGGACGTGGACGTGGACGCTGTGCTGGCGGAGAGAGAGAGACCGGGAATGGGTATATGGACGGGCGGCGGCGGCGCGGGACGTCGTTGGCGAGGGTATTTGCCCCGGGTCCGATTCCGTAGTGGTATTCGCGTGTAAAATTGGCGTCTGCACCGGCACCGGTGTCCGGCTCTTCGCCGTCCCCAAGACGAAAGGTAAGAGGTAAGAGGAAAGACGATGGACATGCCGTCAGAGGTTTGAGTGCCGTCAGCTGTGGGTGGAGAAAGGAGAGAGGGGTGGCTCTGAGAGGGTGGTGTCAAAGTGGTGGGACATAGAGTAGTTATACAAAAGTGGAAAAGGAAATTAAAAGATATGAGAGCAGACAGAGCAGCTGAAGAAAGAAAGACACAACGAGTGAACGACGAAAACTTGCCTAGGCGCAGCCAGGCCGTTGGAACGGAGCCGCCGCCCCAGTCATTGGCTCAGGGCAAGCTGAGGTCTCATACGCCACGAAGAAGTTCAATTCATCATGGTCCATGCTGTTCTTATAATCTCTACCATCGCTATGCTATACAGACAGACAAATAGACTGGCGTTTGAACGACGATTTTCCCGTGTCGTTATAAAAAAATTCATTCCAGCATCGTTGGCGTGGGTGGCATGCGAGGCACCCTCCTTTGGACTATCCAGATCCAGTCCATGTTGGAGCTGAATCAGTTCCCAACAGAAGGTAAGATTTCTGCGAGTTCGCTACATGCACCTGCGGGCCATCTCTTCTACGTGTGCGATAAATCACCCACCCAAGGGTCGCGGCGACATCGCCGCCATGGTGACGATCGCCTTGCAGGCTCCCGCGCAGTGAATCGAATTGTCCGCGTTATAGGTGAGCACAGTCGAGCCCTGTTTATATGCCAAGTTGTACCGGTGGACTCGAGAGTCCTCGTGTATGCGTGCTGGACGGACTGGACGCCACCGCATCATGGAAAGCCTGACCCTGCCTTTTCCCCTTGTCAGGACACCACCCTGCTCAGACAAAGTCAATGTTAGTTACACAGGTCAAACATCCCAGACGAACCTTATTACACTGAGGATCGCGCAAGTTGGGACCCGGACCTATGGGAATGTCTGTTTGCAAGGACTGCCTCAGGACTGTAGATTGGTCCCGAAGGTGTTTTCCATGTGCCCCTGTGAGCACACGAGCTAGGTGCACGCTCCCGCCCAAGCGCAGGCTGAGAATCGGCCGAGTCACAGGAGACGCAGCCTGAGCTCCAACCTGCATTGGACTCATTTTCGGGCTTTGAGGCGAGGGGACTGCCATTCTCAGCCCTCACTCTAGTGATCAGTGTTAATCGATAATCGTCGATCGTCGGACTCGTCCTTCCAACCTAGTGTATGCTGTTAAAGGGTGTACATGCTGTACTTATAACCTCTACTAATGCTATACAGACAGCTTGTGCCCGGGATTATATGAGAAGCTCATTTATTGGCCTGCAACTGCCGTGATTCATGCGAAATTCTGCAGAAACAAACACGCTTAGGACTATCCAGATCCAGTTCATGTCGGAGCCGAATTAGTTCCAAACAGTGGTGTGATCGATGACGCTTTCGACCGCCTGATTGCTATGAGATATTCAAACAGTCAACTCAAATAACGAAGATAACTGGCGAGGATGAACTTACCACTGTACAACACTGGTGTTCTGATGCCTCACTCAGATCCACCAGTTTCAGCTGGCCGGTGGTGGAACGTAGTACATTCCGTGGCTCAAGATCGCCATGACGTAGTCCCGCCTGGTGCAACCTTAGAGCCATGGAGAATAATTTTAGTCTGAAGTGTGTCGTTAAGTCACAGAAACTCGCGACAGGTGGCACATACCTCTCATCTTCAACTAAGTCAGTCCAAGAAGTCAACGCATTTCCTTCTTTACTCAAAACCAGCACGTCAAAAAAGGAGTGTCGAAACCGCCCAAAGAATGTAGGGAGGATGTCCTTCGCCTGTTCTCTCTCTGCAATCTTACCATACCAAAGACTTTCCAAGTGCAATCTATCCCGTGACTCCTCACTCTCTGCAAGCTTGACAGCAACATCTTTACCCTGCCATGAGCCGGAGAACACCGTGCCAGTGCTGCCACGCCCAAGGAAGCCATTTACGTTAAGCCGAGGAACCGTTGAGCACAAAATATCCATTGTCTTCCGATATCTATACGGCAGTCCTTCTTGGTCGCATTGTTCTGTCTCCGTCAGTAATGGAGAACCAACTAAAGGGGCGGCTAAGGCACAAGGGACTTCTCCTTTCGAGAACACAAGGAAAGCCTAAGAATGCTCATAATTATGGGTTTACGCAACACAATAAGGTATATGGAGTCATACATCAATACATCGACCGCTTTGCCTCCCGGACTGTGGGGTCCAATTAGAGCCGCTGCTCTCTCCAGCCGATGTGGTCGTGTCCGACAAGGCATTTAAGTCCTCCTCTTCTGCCGGGGTAGCCTTTGGATCTCCACTGATAGAGCTCAGGTCTTCTACATCAAAATGAAATTGGCCCCGAATATGTGCCGCAAGACCGGCAAGGGAACGCCCAATACACAAGTCATCCAGCGTTCACCGATTCTCTTGTCAACAGGATCCGGGTCAGGCTTTCGTGTGTCGTCCACCTGTACGACATCTGATATGACTAGGTATGGGTTTTGTGGAGGGTGATGCACGATACGAAAGACAATGAGATGCGATGCAGCCGTCCAGCACAGCCACTTCATGTTATAAGAGACAATGTAGATGGTAACCTGAACATTGTCAGACAAGACAACTAAGATTTACTTAGCGGCACACACCTTGAGGAGAATCATGTCCACGATATCCCACCTACCTCTCCCATCCCAATCGAGTCGAACCTGTTCCCGCCCACGATTTACGATAGCTTCCCAGAATTTTCTCACGATTCCCTCACTTTTCAACTCGATGATGCTGATATCCACACGAGCAACACCGACACCGACAGGTGTTAGTTGTCCTCGAATGTCAGGTTGCTGATGTTGCGTAGTATCCGCACCAGCAAACCGAAAATTTTTCCCTATGCCTTTGACCCGTACAAACCTTTCAAGGATAAAGGCTGCTCTGGCGAGCCAGTCTTGCCTCAAAAAACCTTGAACCATACTCTCCGAAGAGAGGTCAACGCCTTCATCGGGGCTTGAACGATACCGCCGCTGCAATGTCTCCAAATCACTAGTCAATGCTTGATCAGCGCGTATCCGACTCAGAGCATTCTTGACTGCATCTTCTAAGGCATCGAGGAGATTTGGGTCGTATACACAGCGGTCAGGGAGAGGGTCATTGTTTTGAAGCAGGTGAGATCCTGGGGTTGTCACAGAGCTTGCATTTCCCCATTTTGAGGTCAAGCTGTAGAATTCAAGTTTTTGTGAGACGAGCTCCCACAGTGTTGACGTTGGTGGATGCTGAAAACGCAGTGACTCTGATCTCGGGTTTTCCCGCGCTGCCACCCAAGCATACAGCGGAGTAGAGGGAGGGCCGGCGTGCTGCCGTCAGAACCCTTGTTCGCAATAGTACATAAGACTGAACACGGCCTCAATTTACAGACATGTGTTTCTGTTTCTTCCGTGTTCTGTGCGGAAGAGGGCCCAGCTATTATGTAACAGACACTTCTTCTTCTGATAATTCATCATGATCAGAAGTCTCCAAGCACCTCACACATGGCGCAAAGGGCGAACTTTCACCTGGCCATGTCGCGAGGTGTGGACCGGAGGAGTGGTCACTAAAGTTTCCCGCAATTACAAAGGTGGTACGTCCCCGTAACCTGCGGAGCTTCTCTGACAATTCCAACTGACATCTTCCCTCCGTTCCACTCACTAGCCGACCGACCGATAATTTCATTGCACTCTCGCCCTCGAATCGAAGCTGTTCTTTCGATGGACCGGGAATCGTGCGTGTGTTTCGAAGATAAAATGGCTCCTCGTGGTTTTGTTGCCATCTGCAGCTCCCAGTGCCATGACCAAAGCCCGCAGTCGGTCCGATAGCAAATATGCATACCACAAAATGCCAAGCATAACATCCAGCCCCTTCCTGGGCAATGCTTGTGAGCCAATGGATTCTCCTTGGATGAGGCCGCATAGCTGTTCTTGGGAAGCAGGACCTCATCAAGAAGCACCTGAAGTGGCTGGGAAAGGATCTGAGGGAGAGGTAGGGAGCAGAAGACACATTGATGGTCAGTTTTTCCATCCGATGTGTCAGAAGCAATATCAGTGGACATGTCCAACATCACGTCCGATTCATCCTCGTGTGTCAATTTGAGTGGGGGCTCAACACCTGAACTATGATATGTTGGCAGAAAGTGTGTCCACAGGCCACATCGTGTCTCTCCATAGGAAACAAAGTGTTGTTTGAGATCGTGACTAAAGTCTTCCTGCCAGTATTTGTGGTTTGATTTAAATGTAGAGGGAACAATGTCTTGTCCCTAGAACTCCTTGAATAGTGATGCGATAGTTGTGCGGCCCTGCTGGCGTCCCTTCCGAATGAAATCGAAGCCAGCCACAACCTCTGAAACATAGAAGTTCGTGGGCCAGGCTTGGAACTTCTTAGTTACTCTGCACTTCCCTTTACCCTTGGGTTCAGTGTTGGCATGTTCATCGGGCAGTGTGTTGCGCTGGCTCTTAGGGGGAAGAAGACAATCGGGAGAAACTGAATGGCTCATTGGTTTGTATATGATCGGAGAGGTCAAGGCCACGGATATGGATGGAGAATGCTGGGAAGACACAGTGGGGGCTGAGCTCTCTATGAGGTTGAATGGAAGGCCTTTAGAAACAGGCAATACAACTTGTTCAGTCGGTTGTGTGCGCTTTCCAAGCACAGGTTGCATTGCGAGTTCTTCTGCCAATCCAACACATTTGCCATCCTTGAGAGATGAGGAGATGAGCTAGCATTGGGAATAAGCTTGTAGAGCAGGCTTTGATTCTCAGTTACATGACAATGTGTTGATAAGGAGTGCAGTTCCCAATAGCCATGTTGATGATTCCATGCCTCGAGTGTATCAGTGCAGCTGATATTGAGAAACGAGACAGCATGTGTGGCCATGGAGAATGAAAAATCAGGGTAGGAGTCCACAACAACTGGGAAACATTTTGGCAGCTCAGTTTCCTCGATTAATAACTGATGTCATTGATACAAAAGATATGCAAAATTACCGCATGCCATATAAAAAGCCTGATTGTGCAATGCGGAGCCATTTTGAGGAGACGGTTTTCAACCTTCTGCTGCCGTGTGATTGCCGCAGCCTCATGAGCGGCCCTAGTTTCTGCGTTCCACATAGGACCAACAGCATATGGTCTAACATGGACTGTATCTGGCTTGTTACCTGAGGCAGTAGAGCTGGATGCAGCAGGAATACTCGAGTTGAGAGCTGGGTCAAGGGGTTGAGTAGCGAGAACGGTAACTGGTGCAGTCCACTGGGCTGAGCATTTGTTGTGAGTAGGAAATTCAGCTTGCGTCTATTTCTGTTTCTCTGCAGTCTTGAATTCCTTCCCGCAACATCCAGCGCATCACCTGAAAATACAATTCTGAGCACCTATTGAAGGTTTGCCATTTTTCTTTAGCAAGCACCAGAATCCAGCACAACTAAATAATCCTTTTGGATGCTGCAAAACAGGCACTGCTGAAGGGTGTGGCAGTGGAAGGGGGGGGGGAGGCGGCTGGACAGGAGCCGGAATGGGAGCTGCAAGAGCCGGAATGAGACCAGGTGCCAGAAGATAGAAAGGTTGTCCAATGGGAACTAGGCCCACTGGAGCAGCTTTAGCACACGGTGCAAAATCATAGTAATGTTTGGCCTGTTGAACAGCCCGTTCATAGCTCTCAAACACTGCAGTGTGGAATATTGTGGCATTACACGTCTTGTTTGAGCACTGGAAAAAAGGTGAGATACAACACAGGGCTCCAAATAACTTGAAATACTCACTTGTTGCATCACCCTTCCTCTATTTGCCGCTGTTCCCAATCCCTTGCACGCTACAAATTCCCTAACAGCATGGCCACACACAGCACACCTTTGGACTCGGATTGGCAAAGGATGGGTTGGTTGTCCCACATTCATGATATGAGAAGAAAATAGGTTAGAGATTGAAAGAGTGAAGGAAAGTGACAGTGGGAAGAGGAGATAAAAGGGTGACATAAGGTGACAAGGTGGAGGAAAGAAGGCCGGTCAGAGGTGACATTCTAGCAAAGCATAGTGTATACAGATCATAGCAAGCATTTGTTAAGTCAAGGGCTAGTGGGAAAGGAAAGCTGTAGCAAGTGCACTGGAGGATATGGGAGTGTAGCTTCAGCTTTTAAGCAGGTATTCAGCGGACATTCTGGAAACATGCACCCCTACACATGTACGCCTCATTGGAACAACTAATAATATATTGGCGGTGATTAGATACACAGATAATGAGACCTGATGCAGTTGTACGGCATTGCTGCAGATGAGGAATGATGTACGTGTTGATGCGTTGGGCGGCATGTGCCCCTCACCTGATGTAAAGTGGTAGTCAATTATGATGTCCTGTGGGTTATGAGGGTTATGAGCAGCGGGCAATTCCGAAACTCAGGTGATGGCCACGGGGGTTTTCCCCACAGCTCCGTAATTTTGCAGCAGACTAGAGGGAGGGCTGGCGTGCTGCCGGGAAGAACCCTTGCTCACAATAGTATGTAAGAGTGAACACGGCCTCATGACACAGGCCTACGAGTCAAGTGTGTACTGTACAGACATGTGCAGACTTGTATGCTATTTCTGTTTCTTCTGTGTTGTGTGCTTTGCCTTCTTGGCAGCCAGGAAGCCAAAGGGCAGAATCCAAGTCGCCAAGCAAGGGCGTCATCCCATCAACCTCGAATGCCTCGTCATAAAGCACCCCCCGTCCCAACGAGCGAACACTGAGGCAGAAACTTGACTAAGGCGCAGCCAGGCCATTGGAACGGAGCCGCCACCCCAGACAGGGTAAGCTGAGGTGCTCAGTGATTTTTGATAGGCCACGAAGCAAGTTCAATTCATCATCATCCATGCTGTTCTTATAATCTCTACATCGCTATCCTATACAGACAGACAAATCGACTGGCGTTTGAACGACGATTTTCCCAGGTCATGATCATCGTGCGTGTGTGTTGTTATAACAAGATCATTCCAGCATCATTGGCATGGGTGGCATGCTAGCCACCCTCCTTTGGACTATCCAGATCCAGTGCATGCTGGAGCTGAATCAGTTCCCAACAGAAGGGACTATTTCTGCAAGTCAGCCGACACACACCTGCAGGCTATCTCTTGTGCGTGTACGATGAATCACCCACCCAAGGGTTGCAGTGACATCGCCGCCATGGCGACCATCATCTTGCAGGCTCCCACCCAGTGCATCGAATTGTCCGCATTATAGGTGAGCACAGTCGAGCCCTGTTTATATGCCCAATTGTGCCAGTGGACTCGAGAGTCCTCATGTATGCGTGCTGGTACGACGGCCCATTTGCACAAAAATTCTGACCCACCTGCGCCATTCCAGGTATTTTTCTCCTCACGTGGTGCCCAATAATTGTCTTTTTGCATGTGCGTGCATGACCTGAATGCACATGGAGGGTTCAGGTCAGGTGCACAACACTCAGATTCAATATTAATCTAGCGTGCAATGTTTTTAGTACATATCCTAGTAGATTGTAATATGAATACATTATAGTAAGATCAATATTATGATATTTGCACAACAAGGTACACATGCTATGCATGTCAAGAAAACACTGTATAATTCACTGAATCAAGAAGTCACTGAACCCTAACCACCGTCCCCTCAAGAGCCTTGACCTGTTTAAGGGCCTCCTACTTCATGTCATCCTCCATCTTGAACACATGTTGGACTTTAATAGTTTCTATCCCTCGTAGTCAGCATTACATTGTAATGCCCACCACAGATGTCTTCTCTAGCTTATGAAGTATCGCTTATGGCAAGCATGGGTAATCAGGGTGTAGATAGTGGCAGGCGAGCCCATCCCACCAAGCGGATTCCCAGTTACACTGGCAGGTTGTCAGTGATGTTCTGCAGGCATGTCCAGTTTCAGCGGGTTATATGCGACAAGCAGTCTGTGGTGACGAATGGCAGCTTGGCTAGTCATTATTACCATCATGATCTGTTGGCCGAGTAGTGCCGAATCCTCAAGAGTGAATTGTTGGGACAGTGTTTCCATAAGCAGTCGGAACAAGGGCTCTATCCAGTCATGGATCCGGTAGCTGATGCCCAATGACAGCTTATGAGCCAGCGTAAAACCTATTTCAGGAGATGGTAAGGCCTGAATAGCGAAACTTCATGCACAATCCCATTCCAAAATGAGCCAAGCTCTAATATGTCAGTGAGAGCTGCCACAGAGGGGGATAAGGGAACAATTCTGACTCTAGTTAGTTAGGCACGCTCTGGAAAGAATTTGAACAGGGCACTTACCAGTGAAACCAGCCCAGGAGATTGTCCAATTTCTCCGGTGAGAATGGATGTCCTATTTTTATGGGATTTTTGTCGGTAAGTCCCTCTGTTCTTGGGTCATCCATACTGCCCGGAGCGCCTGGCATAGTGAACATGTCTTTTAATATGATGGAATGTGGTTCTAGCAGTGACATATGAAGTTTATATAGCTTGTTTCCAACCTAAAGTGATATCAGTGAGGTGGATGTTTGATAGAATCATCCATACCTACCAAGGATACAGTAGACCCATTATGCCAGTAAAACCTTTCATGGTGAGTGGGAGCTGCCATCGACATAGCAAAGCGAAGGTATTGGAAGTCCGACTCTTTGTTCATGGCCCCATGGCCTTGCCACAGGTGTTCCCACCTCTCCATGTTCCAGAGCATCCAAACCACAAGGTTCTTCAAGGGTATCAGGTTATTTCAGAGACCGTTAACAGCTCCTTACAGCTCCTGTGCCAAGACAACCATAACCCCTTGGGCCTCCAATTTCATATAGATCTGTAAGGGCAACCCTGGCTAGTTGTGGAGATCACACTACCACACAACTGAGAAGGGGAAATCCAAAGAATGTATAAATGAACAGAGTATACAAGAGAGGGGATTCTCACCTGACAAGGGGAAATCCAAAGAGAAAAGTCTAAGGACCCCCAATGTCAGCAAGCCCGTATTATACTACGCTGCGCAGCAAGGGACAACACTTGGCACCCACCATCAACCCTGCATCCCCCTGACCTCCCTGACCCTTGATCGACCCTTGATGCCACCCATTACGCGAGTCGCTTGATTTCCGACACTGTTCCAAGAGTGGAAGTCGGAAATTGGAGTGGAACTGGCAAGGCAAACAGAACTGGTGGAAGTTCTCCCAGGAGCGGAATCATTTCCGAAAGCGGAGGAGGAGATGGAATCGGAACCGGAACCGGAGTAGGAAATGGAGTCGGAACTGGGTGTGGTGTCGGAACTGGAAATGGAAACAGGGTGTCCCCTGACATCACCCCCCCTCTAGCGTGCTGCGTCCTCGAAGCACGGGACACGAGGGATTGAAATGCCAGTGAGCGGATTCGGCGAGGGGCACCAGGGTGTGTCCTATAGAACTCGCGGAGTTTGTCTGGAGCAGAGACATCTTGCTCTGGGACCCACGAATTCTCCTCATACCCATACCCTTCCCATTTCACAAGGAATTGGAGTCGTCCTCGCACAAACCGGCTGTCCAGGATCCATTCCACCACATAGTGCTCTTCCCCATCTACAATTTCTGGTGGAGGTGGCAGATGAGCCTTCCGACCTGGAATTGGGTCCTCAAGAGTAGGGAGTAACTTCACCACGTTGAAGACGGGGTGGAGGCGGGACATGGACATCGGAAGTTGGAGGCGGTATGCATTCCGTCCAACCCTCCACATCACTGAAGGGCCCAAGGTAGCGGTGGGCAAGCTTCTGCGAAGTGCGCGTGGTGCGGATGTCACTTGCATCTAGATACACTTTGTCTCCGACTTGGTACTCTGGGGCAGGAACCCGGTGTTGGTTGTAGTACCTTGCCATGTCATCCTTGGCCTTCACAAGGGCCGACTTGGCTTCCGAAAGGTGGAGTCCATGCGGTCTCGGAACTCATTGACTGTCTTGAGTCGGGACTCTGCCTGGCATGGCTCGAAGCCCATCCGCGGGTGTCTTCCGGAGTCAAGCATGAAGGGAGTCTGTTGTGTGGTGGAATGTACATGGTTGTTGTATTGGAATTCCGCCAGTGGAAGTAACTCATCCCAGTCATCCTGCCTCTCATTGACAAAGAGGCGGAGATATTGCTCCAACTCCTGATTGACCCTTCCGTCTGTCCGTCGCCCTGCGGATGGTATGCTGTGGTGGTAGCCAGCTTTATGCCAAGCAGGCGGTAGAGTTCCTGAGTCAGTTCCGCGACAAACTGCGGACCACGGTCGGAAACGACTTGCTTCGGGAGCCCATGCAACTTCCAGACATGGGCAAGGAACAGGCGGGCCGCTCCGAGGGCTGTGATCGTCGTGTGCATTGGAATGAAGTGGGACACCTTGCTTACCGAGTCCACGATGTTCATGATCGCGTCGTAGCCATGAGACTCTGGGAGTTCAATGATGAAGTTGACACTGATGGTGTCCCAGCGGGATTCTGGAATCGGGAGTGGAACAAGTTCTCCGACGGGCGGATGTCGTTGCGCTTTGGTTCGGAGACAAAGGTCACATGTCTTTACGTACTGTCCAATGTAGCGGGACATCTGAGGCCACCAGTAGTTCCGAGCCACTAACTCCAGCGTCTTCCACCTGCCAGCATGCCCAGCGACCCGTGTGTCATGGTGCTGGGACACGATGCGGCGGCGGAGGCCGCCCCACTTGGAACATAGACCTTGCCTCTGAAGTGGAGCAGCCCATCACGTTCCAACCATTCCGCTGCCCGTACAGACCGTGAGTGCCCTTTCCAAGTTCCTCCACCGCCTTCACCACCGACTCCTCCTTCTCTCCATTCCGGTACTGCCTCCGGATGTCCCGGAGCATTTCCGCTTCCGCCCCAACTGCAGTCACTCCTTCGAGGGCACGGATTGCAAAGAGACTTGGGCGGAGTAGTGTCATATCAGCGTTGTCTCCACTTCCGCTTCCATGATCCGCACGGCGGGATAGGGCATCGGGATTGCCCATGGTGCGGCTGGGGCGGTGGTGGAGCATGAAGTCAAACCGGGACAGGTGTAGGGACCACCGTGCTTGTCGTCGGTTCAACTTCTTAGATGTGCAGAAATACTCGAGGTTCTTGTGGTCTGTCCAGATCTCAAATGGGCATAGAGCACCCTCGAGGAAGTGTCGCCACTCCTCCAGCGCTTGGATGATTGCCAGCATCTCCTTGTCGTGGATCTCATAGTTCCGCTCGACCGGACTAAGGCTTTTAGAGAAAAAGGCAATCGGATGCCACCCCCACCATCTTCCGATGACTGTTGCGACAAGACCGCTCCAGTAGCTGTGTCGGAAGAATCCGCCTTGACTCGATAAGGGCGAGAGTCGTCAGGAAAGATCAGGACCATGGCAGAAGTGATCAGCTCCTTGAGTTTGTCAAAGGAGGCCTGTTCCGGCTCTCCCCACCGCCACCCCACCTCCTTCTTGGTGAGGTCGAAGAGGGCATAGGCGTGGCAGGAGAAGTCCTTGATGAACCGCCGGTAGAAATTGACAAACCCAATGAAGGACTGGACCTCCTTCTTGTTCCGCGGCACGGGCCAATCTGATACACCGGAAGCTTTGACTGGGTCCATTTCCACCTTTCCTTCCGACACAATCACCCCAAGATACTCTATCTGTGTCCGCTCAAATTCGCACTTTTCCGGCTTGAGACAGGTTGTACTCCCGGAGCCGTTCCAGCACTCTCCGCACGACTTCCCGATGTTCGGACATTGTTTTTGTGAAGATGAGGATGTAGAGCACAGGAATTTTAGGCAGTAGGTATGGACTTGTTGCTCAAAAGAATAGACTAGAAATTAATTCACTCTCTCAGTGAATTTAGTTGTCACTATAAATATATTATACACTACCTAGAAATTAATTCACTACAGAGAATTTCTAGGTCAATAAATCGAAAGAACACTAGACTAATTTACTTGCCTCTCTCAGTGAATTTAGTTGTCACTGAGAGAGGGGGAAATCTGTCTCACTGTGCATGTACTACTACCCGGCCCTTTAGTGCCCAATAGCTCGCGCGTCGAAGTCATTTCAGACTCCGCTGGGTGCAGCCGCTTGTGAATGTAGAAATAACAAAATGAAATGGAGAGGTAGGGAGTGACTGGAAAACTTCGAAAATAATCAGAGAAATGGATGCATGGTACAAGAACAATGTGAGAAGAGATTGAAAAAACCATACAACAAATTGAATATATTATGCTTGATTTTGGTGCAGGAGCATAAATGCACCCAACAGAGGATGTCATCGAGGTAGACGCAGACAACCCCTTCTGCTATCATGTCACGGAAGATGTCATTCATCATCGTCTGGAATGTGGCAGGACTGTTGGTGAGGCCAAAGAACATGACCTGTGACTCAAAGAGTCCTCGGTTGGTGCGGAATGCGGCCTTCCACTCGTCCCCCTCCCGGATCCGAACATGATTGAAGCCCCAGTGGACATCCAGCTTAGTGAAGTACCTTGCCCCACGGAGTTGTGTGATCAGTTTGGAAATGAGTGGAATGGGGTACCAGTTCTTGATCGTGATCGCATTCAAGGCCTGGTAATCCTGCACAAGTCTGAGCGAGCCGTCCTTCTTCTTGATGAAGAACACCAGAGATACCATGGGTGACTTGGAGGGGCGGATCCTCCCTGTACGGAGGTTTTCCGCAAGGAATGCATCGAGCTCTACCTGCTCCTTGGGTGACAGCAGGTAGACCTTGCAGTTGGTGGGCTTTGACCCAGGCTCCAACTCGATGGCATGGTCCCAAAGCTTTCGCGGAGGCAGGGCATCAAATGACTCCTTGGGAAAGACGTCCTCGAACTCCCGCAGGTACTCCGGAATTTCCACCGCCGCTTTATCATGCTTCTTGGGGGCTTCAGCAAGGCGCTGCGAAATGTTTCCGGTGGCGCGGATGTGTTCCGCTTCCAGTGGAAGGTTTACGTACACCAAGCGCTCCCTCTCCGCCAGAGTCTCTTCCAGGCTGAGTCAGATGACGTCTGAGTCGGAATTGGAATTGGAATTGGAAATGGGATCCGGTTCAAATTCCGCTTCTGAGTCTTCTTCTGCAAGCAGTGGATGGGGGCCAGAACGACATGTCTGTATGAGCCATTCGGTCTTCCGCTGCTCCTGGCACTCCTTCCGCACTTCCGACCGGCACATGTGACACTTGGCTGGGCATCTACTCATCAGTATCTTCCGAGTCTGCCAATTGATCTCAGGGTTGTGCTCCTGAAGCCAGGTAAACCCGAGGATGATGTCTTGCTTCCCCAGGCTGGTGACTGCAAAGGAAGTGCGTTCTGTGTGTCCGTCGTAGTGGAGAATTGTGTCTACTATCTCTGTGATGGACCCTGACTCGTTGGGGCTTCCATCCACATTGAACACCGGGATTGCACGTTGCAACTTCCGTGTAGTCAGTCGGTTCCGTTCCGCATAGTCCCGGTCCATAAACTGACCAGTGGCCCCGCAATCGACAAGGGCGGGTCCGGATTTGACTTCCGCTGTATCTGTCATCTGGATCTCCACCTTAATGACTAGTGACTTGGGGCCCGGGGTGGCAGCAACAACATAGCGCTTCGGGAGGCGTCTCTCCCAAGGGCGGATGTGAGATGGATGGGGTGTCGGATTTGGCTTTTGTGTGACTTTATCCGGTGGGTCTGTACGAAGTGAGGGGAGTGGGGGCTTTTCATTCTCTACTTCAAGACAGGCAAACCGGTTATGTACAGGCAGCAGGGGCACACATCTCACCCGCTGCGTGTCACAAAATCCGATGCATCTTCCACTTCCGATGCACCATGTTCCGCATTTTCGGAAATTCCTTCCGCAGTGGGCACTCCGCTTATGTCCGCGAGTGCGAGGAACTCTGGAAGGAGCTCAAGTTTCTCCTCCGTGGTCATAAGCCAGATGTCGAAGGCTTGGGGGCACTCGTGGGCATAGTGGCCTGGTTGTCGGCATCGGAAACCGGTGATGGTTCCGTGGCCTTTTCCGTGCATGCGGTCAACATCCATTGGGGCAGGGCCACTCTTAGAGGGAGGGGGGCTAGGGTTCCTAATAGGAGCAGGCGGAGCAACCGTCGGAAACATTTTCCGTGGGGGAACGAATGCACTTCCGGGTTTTGGCACAGGTGGAGTAGGACGAGCGGAACTGCGTGTCATGTTCCGGTTTGTCTCCACGAAGGCCTCATTTGCTTCCCTGTTTCGGGACACCCTCCGCGCCGCTTGGTACCACCCTTCCGGGTCATCGAAATCCGGAGCTCCATCCCCAAGCAGCGCAACTTGGTTCTGGAGTGTCGGATCAAGCCCTCATCGGAATTTGATGACGATCGTCTTGTCGTCGTCATACTCCGCAAGGTCGTTGAGCTCCTGGAAGCGGTCGATGTAGTCATCGACTGGATCCTTGGCCTGGTACCAGCTGGTCCAATCGAGCTTCGTAAGGGCTGTTAGCTGCTCATTTTTTGGGCAGAACTGGTCAGAAAATGTTTTCTCGAAGGCGTCTGTAAGGGCAACCCTGGCTAGTTGTGGAGATCACACTACCACACAACTGACAAGGGGAAATCCAAAGTCTGTATAAATGAACAGAGCATACAAGAGAGGGGATTCTCACCTGACAAGGGGAAATCCAAAGAGAAAAGTCTAAGGACCCCCAATGTCAGCGAGCCCGTATTATACTACGCTGCGCAGCCAGGGACAATGCTTGGCACCCGCCATCAACCCTGCACCTCCCTGACCCTTGATCGACCCTTGATGTCACCTATTACGCGAGTCGCTTGATTTCCGACACTGTTCCGAGGGTGGAACTCGGAAATTGGAGTGGAACTGGGAAGGCGAACAGAACTGGTGGAAGTTCTCCCAGAAGCGGAATCATTTCCGAGAGCGGAGGCGGAGATGGAATCGGAATCGGAAGCGGAGTCGGAAATGGAGTCGGAACTGGAAATGGAAAACAGGGTGTCCCCTGACAGCGTCCCAGTCTCGGAAGTAGTTCCCCTTGCCCTTTGCTTCATGTCAGATCACCTTGTTTGCAAAACAGGCTGCGCGGTCCGACTTGAAAAAGGACAATGCCCAGTGAATCCGAGCCTGGTCGTTCGGAAAGAGGTCTCCGACAATTGCGAAGTAGATGCTACATGTGTTGAAGAATGCGCGTCCGTTCTCCTGATCTCCGTCAAAGTCCGCCGGAGTTGCGGGTTTGACCTTTGCCAACTTCGCAGACATCCTCTCTTCCGCTAGTTCCACTTTTCCGAAATCCGGCTCATCCAACATTGCATTTCCACCATTTTGTGGAATATCTAACTTAGCCAAAATCGTTTGCAAGGCTGTTTCAATCGCGTCGGTCTTCATCCGGTTCCGTGTCAATTCCTCCTCCATATTCCGAAGACGATCGTCCGGATCCATGTCAGAAGGAGAAATATGGGACGGGATTTCCGGGGTTGGGAGCTCGACGTAAGAAGAGGGATTGTCGTATGCCGTGTGCGCGGAAGAGGTTGTGATCTCCGAGTCGCTGTCTCCGATTCCGAACGCACCTATGGCGAATGCAACACGCAGTACGACCGCCGGTCCTCTAGGGAAGAGACTTTTCTGCTGTAAGGGCAACCCTGGCTAGTTGTGGAGATCACACTACCACACAACTGACAAGGGGAAATCCAAAGAATGTATAAATGAACAGAGTATACAAGAGAGGGGATTCTCACCTGACAAGGGGAAATCCAAAGAGAAAGGTCTAAGGACCCCCAATGTCAGCGAGCCTGTATTATACTACACTGCGCAGCAAGGGACAACACTTGGCACCTGCCATCATCCCTGCATCCCCCTGACCTCCCTGACCCTTGATCGACCCTTGATGCCACCCATTACGTGAGTCGCTTGATTTCCGACACTGTTCCGAGAGTGGAAGTCGGAAATTGGAGTGGAACTGGCAAGGCAAACAGAACTGGTGGAAGTTCTCCCAGGAGCGGAATCATTTCCGAAAGTGGAGGCGGAGATGGAATCGGAACCGGAAGCGGAGTCGGAACTGGGTGTGGTGTCAGAACTGGAAATGGAAAACAGGGTGTCCCCTGACAAGATCATCCTCAAAATCAAAATTTCCCATTATATATTGGATTGTTGGCTGAGGATATTCCAACAGATTGGCTTGAGGATGGTACTAATGTTCTGGGAAAAGTGTTAGTAGCTCTGTGAGCTGCTTTCAAAGCCCCAGAAAAGGAGTAAGTTTTCATATTGATTTGAATAGTATTGCTCTCTACTGCAATACTCATAAACTTCCTTATGTGATAGGAATACTTTGCAGTGCCACAAGCAGGTATAGTCACAGCGCCTCATACTGGGCTGGTTGGACGACCAAAAAAAAAAATCAACCTCACCTGGCTTCAACAGGCTGTTTCAGCCAACTGTCATCTCAGTCGCAGTCAACTTGCTTCAGTCTTGGGGATTCACCAAAACATGCTTATTTACAAGCTATGGGAAATGGGGTTTATGCAACTGGGTTCCTTCGACATCATAGCCTGAAAATACAGCGGCACCATGTGCAAAATTCATTTAAGTGTATTGACTGTTTAGGCCACGTACTAAGACACCAAGATGCTATTCTACATCATAAATATGTTTCTCGTCATTCAGCGCCTCTATTATACACATTGACAGCCATCACAAACTCATATAATGAGGATTTGTGATCCATGGAATGATCGATGGTCACGATCATGTTGTAAGTGCACTATTCATTTGGAAACACAAATTTACATTCAATTTGCATGTTACTGGCCTTCAGGAAAGCACAAATAACCATGCTACAACTGTTCTTGAGCTGTTTTTGGACAGCATTCAGAAATTTGGATGCCCTTCACATGTTTGTGGTGATCGAGGGGGTGGAAATGTTCATGTGGCGGTCTGGATGATAATGCATAAAGGTGTCGGGCGTAGCTCCTTGTGGGGGTCATAAGTACTGTGTTTAATTCTAGTATTACTTTATTTGATGCAGGAATTAGATCTACCTATATCAGCCATATAGAAAGCCTCTGGGTTGAAGTTGCAAAGCAATTCGTTTGGCAATGGCAAGGTTTTTTCATGCGATTAGAAAGAATATATTGGTTAGACCGCGGTAATACTCACCATATCTGGCTGCTGCAGCACTTATTCTTGGACCTCATTAATGTGGATTGTGATGCATTTGTGCAAGATTTGAACTTACACCCACTGTCTAGTCATGGCAACAAAAGCCCACTGGTATGTGCTTCATTTTTAAACACTTAACATTGGCCTATACCGAAGCTACACAGGACCTGTGGTTTGTCAATGAAGCTGTTTATGGTATGGCAGTGGATGATTTTGAACATGTACATCCGGACATATTACAGCATTACCATGGCGTTCTTGGCACCCCGGTTCATTGAGGACCACATTGTCAAGATTGGTTTTCAGGTGTTAATATCATGTATTGGTGAACACAGTGAATGACCAAATGGGTTATGCAATGAAGTGTGCCGTTCGGCGAATAAGATGAACTAATAAATGTTCAGAAGGTAAGAGGGCTTCCCAAATGGAGCTCACCCTATCTACAGTCATAGGGAAGTAGCCCATGATACTTGACGATGTAATGTACAAGCCCTCACGGAAAGGTTGTCTAGTAGTGAGAATCCTTTCGCCAGTGAAAGGTGCTCCTTTGGAGCCCTTCACCGACAGCACCGATAATAGTATGAAGGCTAAGGTAGTGAAGGCGAAGTACAAAAACTCACCAATGGTGCTTAAGTCCTCCTCTAGTCGAAGATGGTGGTCTATAGAGGAGGGAGGGCTCAAGACGATGGTCACAGTGAGGTCAGGTTTTTGCACAAGATAGACGTATGATAATTGAACTGGGGAATATACATGTGAATGTAAACTACTTATATTGAATGCTGGTATGATATCAGCGAATAGGAAAGAGGCTGTCTGGAGTCAGGGTTGGATAGATAGAGGGCAAAGGTACCTATGTCCAAAAACACGCCTTGAGACCTGCCTACACACTACCCTGCAGGGACTCTTCATCTGCTGGGTTGATCCCACACGATCTACGTGTAGGACGTCCCGCGAATGGATCCCGGCCATACAAACACCTAAAGGGGTTGATGATGGGGCCAGTGATGAACCATCACGCCAGGTAGATGTCAGGGGACACCCTGTTTTCCATTTCCAGTTCCGACACCACACCCAGTTCCGACTCCATTTCCGACTCCGCTTCCGGTTCCGATTCCATCTCCGCATCCGCTTTCGGGAACAATTCCGCTTCTGGGAGAACTTCCACCAGTTCCGTTCGCCTTGCCAGTTCCACTCCAATTTCCGACTTCCGCCCCGGAACAGTGTTGGAAATCAAGCGACTCGCATAATAGGTGGCATCAAGGGTCGATCAAGGGTCAGGGGGATGCAGGGTTGATGGCGGGTGCCAAGCGTTGTCCCTGGCTGCGCAGCGTAGTATAATACGGGCTCGCTGACATTGGGGGTCCTTAGACTTTTCTCTTTGGATTTCCCCTTGTCAGGTGAGAACCCCCTCTCTTGTATGCTCTGTTCATTTATACATACTTTGAATTTCCCCTTGTCAGTTGTGTGGTAGTGTGATCTCCACGACTAGCCAGGGTTGCCCTTACAGCAGAAAAGTCTCTCCCCTAGAGGACCGGCGGTCGTACTGCGCGTTGCATTCGCCATAGGTGCGTTCGGAATGGGAGACAGCGACTCGGAGATCGCAACCTCTTCCGCACATACAGCGTACGACAGCCCCTCTTCTTACGTCGAGCTCCCAACCCCGGAAATCCCGTCCCATATTTCTCCTTCCAACATGGATCCGGACGATCGTCTTCGGAAGATGGAGGAGGAATTGACGCGGAACCGGATGAAGACCGACGCGATTGAAACAGCCTTACAAGCGATTTTGGCTAAGTTAGATATTCCACAAGGTGGTGGAAATGAAATGCTGGATGATCCGGATTTCGGAAAAACGGAACTAGCGGAAAAGAGGAGGTCCGCGAAGTTAGCAAAGGTCAAACCTGCAACTCCGGCGGACTTTGACGGAGATCGGGAGAAGGGACGCGCATTCTTCAACACATGCAGCATCTACTTCGCAATTGTCGGAGACCTCTTTCCGAACGACCAGGCTCGGATTCACTGGACGTTGTCCTTTTTCAAATCGGACCGTGCAGCCCGTTTTGCAAACAAGTGATCCGACATGAAGCAAAGGGCAAGGGGAACTACTTCCGGGACTGGGACGCGTTCGAGAAAACATTTTCCGACCAGTTCTGCCCGAAAAACGAACAGCTCACAGCCCTTACAAAGCTCGAGGGGACGAGCTGGTACCAGGCCAAAGATCCGGTCGATGACTACATCGATCGCTTCCAGGAGCTCATCGACCTTGCGGAATATGACGACGACAAGACGATCGTCATCAAATTCCGACGAGGACTTGATCCGACGCTCCAGAACCAAGTTGCGCTGCTTGGGGATGGAGCTCCGGATTTTGATGACCCGGAAGGGTGGTACCAAGCTGCGCAGAAGGTTTCTCGGAACAGGGAGGCAAATGAGGCCTTCGTGGAGACGAGTCGGAACACGACACGCAGTTCCGCTCGTCCTACTCAACCTGTGCCAAAACCCGGAAGCGCATTCATTCCCACACGGAAATTATTTCCGATGCTTGCTCCGCCTGCTCCTATTAGGAACCATAGCCCTCCTCCCTCGAAGAGTGGCCCTGCCCCGATGGATGTTGACCGCATGCGCGGAAAAGGCCACGGAACTATCACCTGCTTCCGCTGCCGACAACCAGGCCACTACGCTCGCGAGTGCCCCCAAGCCTTTGATATCCGGCTTATGACCACAGAGGAGAAACTCGAGATCCTTCCAGAGTTCCTCGCGCTTGCAGACATAAACGGAGTGCCCACTGCGGAAGAGCTTTCCGAAAATGCGGAACATGGTCTACCGGAAGCGGAAGATGCGTCGGATTTTGTGACACGCAGCGGGTGAGATGTGTGCCCCTGCTGCCTGTACATAACCGGTTGCCTGTCTTGAAGTAGAGAATGAAAAGCCCCCACTCCCCTCACTTCGTACAGACCCACCGGATAAAGTCACACAAAAACCAAATCTGACACCCCATCCATCCCGCATCCGCCCTTGGGAGAGACGCCTTCCGAAGCGCTATGTTGTTGCTGCCACCCCTGGCCCCAAGTCACTAGTCATTAAGGTGGAGATCCAGACGACAGATACGGCGGAAGTCAAATCCGGACCCGCCCTTGTCGATTGCGGGGCCACTGGTCAGTTTATGGACTGGGACTATGTGGAACGGAACCGACTGACCACGCGGAAGTTGCAACGTGCAATCCCGGTGTTCAATGTGGATGGAAGCCCAATGAGGCAGGGTCCATCACGGAGATAGTAGACACAATTCTCCGCTACGATGGACACTCAGAACGCACTTCCTTTGCAGTCACCAGCCTGGGGAAGCAGGACATCATCCTCGGGTTTACCTGGCTTCAGGAGCACAACCCGGAGATCAATTGGCAGACTCGGAAGGTACTGATGAGTCGATGTCCAGCCAAGTGTCACATGTGCAGGTCGGAACTGCGGAAGGAGCGCCAGGAGCAGCGGAAGACCGAACGGCTCATACAGACATGTCGTTCTGGCCCCCATCCACTGCTTGCAGAAGAAGACTCGGAAGCGGAATTTGAACCGGATCCCACTTCCAATTCCGATTCCGATTCCGATTCCGACTCCAACGTCATCCGACTCGGCCCGGAAGACACTCTGGCGGAAGGGGAGCGCTTGCTGTACGTAAGCCTTCCACCGGAAGCGGAACACATCCGCGCCACCGGAAATATTTCGCAACGCCTTGCTGAAGCCTCCAAGAGGCATGATAGAGTAGAGGCGGAAATTCCGGAGTACCTGCGAGAGTTCGAGGACGTCTTTTCCAAGGAGTCGTTTGATACCCTGCCTCCACGGAAGCTGTGGGACCACGCCATCGAGTTGGAGCCTGGGTCAAAGCCCACCAACTGCAAGGTCTACCCGCTGTCACCCAAGGAGCAGGTAGAGCTCGATGCGTTCCTTGCGGAAAACCTCCGTACAGGGAGGATCCGCCCCTCCAAGTCACCCATGGCATCTCCGGTGTTCTTCATCAAGAAGAAGGATGGCTCGCTCAGACTTGTGCAGGACTACCGGGCCTTGAATGCGATCACGATCAAGAACCGGTACCCCATTCCACTCATTTCCGAACTGATCACACAACTCCGCGGGGCGAGGTACTTCACTAAGCTGGATGTCCGCTGGGGCTTCAACAATGTCCGGATCCGGGAGGGAGACGAGTGGAAGGCCGCATTCTGCACCAATCGAGGACTCTTTGAGCCACAGGTCATGTTCTTTGGCCTCACCAACAGTCCCGCCACATTCCAGACGATGATGAATGACATTTTCCGTGACATGATAGCAGAAGGGGTTGTCTGCGTCTACCTCGATGACATCCTCATTTTCACGAAAACAATGTCCGAACATCGGGAAATCGTGCGGAGAGTGCTGGAACGGCTCCGGGAGTACAACCTGTGTCTCAAGCCGGAAAAGTGCGAATTTGAGCGGACGCGGATAGAGTATCTTGGGGTGATTGTGTCGGAAGGAAAGGTGGAAATGGACCCAGTCAAAGTTTCCGGTGTATCGGATTGGCCCGTGCCGCGAAACAAGAAGGAGGTCCAGTCCTTCATTGGGTTTGTCAATTTCTACCGGCGGTTCATCAAGGACTTCTCCTGCCACGCCCGTGCCCTCTTCGACCTCACCAAGAAGGAGGTTGGATGGCGGTGGGGAGAGCCGGAACAGACTTCCTTTGACAAACTCAAGGAGCTGATCACTTCCGCCCCGGTCCTGATCTTTCCCGACGACTCTCGCCCTTATCGAGTCGAGGCGGATTCTTCCGACGCAGCTACCGGAGCGGTCTTGTCACAGCAGTCATCGGAAGATGGTGGGGGGTGGCATCCGATTGCCTTCTTCTCTAAGAGCCTTAGTCCGGTCGAGCGGAACTATGAGATCCATGACAAGGAGATGCTGGCAATCATCCGAGCGCTGGAGGAGTGGCGACACTTCCTCGAGGGTGCTCTATGCCCTTTTGAGATCTGGACAGACCACAAGAACCTCGAGTATTTCCGCACGGCTAAGAAGCTGAACCGACGACAAGCACGGTGGTCCCTACACCTGTCCCGGTTTGACTTCATGCTCCACCACCGCCCCGGCCGCACCATGGGCAAGCCCGATGCCCTATCCCGCTGCGCGGATCACGGAAGCGGAAGTGGAGACAACGCGGATATGACACTGCTCCGCCCAAGTCTCTTTGCAATCCGTGCCCTAGAAGGAGTAACTGCAGTTGGGGCGGAAGCGGAAATGCTCCGGGATATCCGGAGGCAGTACCGGAATGGAGAGAAGGAGGAGTCGGTGGTGAAGGCAGTGGAGGAACTCCGGAAGGGGCACTCACGGTCTGTACGGGCAGCGGAATGGTCGGAACGTGATGGACTGCTCCACTTCAGAGGCAAGGTCTATGTTCCGGGTGGGGCGGACCTCCGCCGTCGCATCGTGTCCCAGCACCATGACACACGGGTCGCTGGGCATGCTGGCAGGTGGAAGACGCTGGAGTTAGTGGCTCGAAATTACTGGTGGCCTCAGATGTCCCGCTACATCGGACAGTACGTGAAGACGTGTGACCTTTGTCTCCGAACCAAAGCGCAACGACGTCCGCCCGTCGGAGAACTTGTTCCGCTCCCGATTCCCGAATCCCGCTGGGACACCATCAGTGTCGACTTCATCGTTGAACTCCCAGAGTCTCATGGCTACGACGCGATCATGAACGTCGTGGATTCGGTGAGCAAGGTGTCCCACTTCATTCCGACGCACACGACGATCACAGCCCTCGGAGCGGCCCGCCTGTTCCTTGCACATGTCTGGAAGTTGCATGGGCTCCCGAAGCAAGTCGTTTCTGACCGAGGTCCGCAGTTTGTCGCGGAACTGACTCGGGAGCTCTACCGCCTGCTCGGCATAAAGCTGGCTACCACCACAGCGTGCCATCCGCAGGGTGACGGACAGACGGAACGGGTCAATCAGGAGTTGGAGCAATATCTCCGCCTCTTTGTTAATGAGAGGCAGGATGACTGGGATGAGTTACTTCCGCTGGCGGAATTCCAATACAACAACCATGTCCATTCCGCCACGCAACAGACTCCCTTCATGCTTGACTCCGGACGACACCCGCGGATGGGCTTCGAACCACGCCAGGCTGACTCCCGACTCGAGACGGTCAATGAGTTCCGAGACCGCATGGACTCCACCCTTTCGGAAGCCAAGTCGGCCCTTGCGAAGGCCAAGGATGACATGGCAAGGTACTACAACCGACGCCGGGTTCCTGCCCCAGAGTACCAAGTTGGAGACAAGGTGTACCTAGATGCGAGTGACATCCGCACCACACGCCCTTCGCAGAAGCTTGCCCACCGCTACCTTGGGCCCTTCACAGTGACGCGGAGGGTTGGACGGAATGCATACCGCCTCCGACTTCCGATGTCCATGTCCCGCCTCCACCCCGTCTTCAACGTGGTGAAGTTACTCCCTATGCTTGAGGACCCAATTCCACGTCGGAAGGCTCATCCGCCACCTCCGCCAGAAATTGTAGATGGGGAAGAGCACTACGTGGTAGAACGGATCCTGGACAGCCGGTTTGTGCGAGGACGACTCCAATTCCTCGTGAAATGGGAAGGGTATGGGTACGAGGAGAATTCGTGGGTCCCGGAGCAAGATGTTTCCGCTCCTGACAAACTCCGGGAGTTCTACAGGACACATCCAGGTGCCCCTCGCCGAATCCGCTCGCTGGCATTTCAATCCCTTGTGTCCCGTGCTTCGAGGACGCAGCACGCTAGAGGGGGGGTGATGTCAGGGGACACCCTGTTTTCCATTTCCAGTTCCGACACCACACCCAGTTCCGACTCCATTTCCGACTCCGCTTCCGGTTCCGATTCCATCTCCGCATCCGCTTTCGGGAACAATTCCGCTTCTGGGAGAACTTCCACCAGTTCCGTTCGCCTTGCCAGTTCCACTCCAATTTCCGACTTCCGCCCCGGAACAGTGTCGGAAATCAAGCGACTCGCATAATAGGTGGCATCAAGGGTCGATCAAGGGTCAGGGGGATGCAGGGTTGATGGCGGGTGCCAAGCGTTGTCCCTGGCTGTGCAGCGTAGTATAATACGGGCTCGCTGACATTGGGGGTCCTTAGACTTTTCTCTTTGGATTTCCCCTTGTCAGGTGAGAACCCCCTCTCTTGTATGCTCTGTTCATTTATACATACTTTGGATTTCCCCTTGTCAGTTGTGTGGTAGTGTGATCTCCACGACTAGCCAGGGTTGCGCTTACACATACTGCGAGGGGACATCGATGGCTCCACACTCCTTCATCACCCATAAAAACATTTCCATGTGACGCCGAGACAAGCGAAGCCGAGGGAGGTTATCAAGTAGATCAATGAGACACATCTGGTTTGTGAGTCATGTCAAAACTGCTCGTATGGTTGACATTACATAGGTACGCACAGTTTTGTTTGGATATGGTGCCCAATCCCCTGCCTGAGATATGCCTGATAGGTGTGATTGGAGTTCCACCAACGGGACACTTTCGAGATCTAAAGAAATCATCATGAGAGGAGAGCAGATGTGTCGTACTCTGACGCACCGAATGCCTGCTGGTCCAATATGGCACCCGGGACAGTCACATCCTCATCATCTGGGGATGACTTGTCATCCAGGTCATTGGATAGCTCTGCGGCATAAGCGTCATAGTCTTCTAGCTCCTCTTCAATAAGCCGATCCTCGTCTTCTTGAGTCACCATATGTCGCATCCCAGCAACAGCGATATCACGTTCAGCCTCTCTATCATCATGAAATCCCATGTCATCATTCAAATGCATATGAGGACGTGGGTCACCAATGACATTCCCAGGGTGAGCAACTTGCGCTTCGATCATGTTGGAATACATCATCGCGGCCATCTCTCGCCGATGTGTGAGCCGCTGTGTGTTCTCTACATGTGTGTGGCTGTTATTATGAGTGGATGAAGCAGCGCGGCATATCCAATGCATGTCCTCTGGTCGGGCATCATATACCTGACATGTCTGACATCGAATCCGTTTGTTGTCATTTGCGTGGACCTCGAAATCTAGAATCCAAATGAACACGGTGCATGTCACTTATACCATTGGCAAACACCTACTTGCTGGTAGTTTTTTCCTCCGAGGTCCTGGCATGATGAGTGGGGATCTGCACAAAGACTGACTCTTGGGTGGATGGAAGAGGATGGTTCGGTATGTAGAAACGACCGGCCACGTGATCACATTTGACTCTGATGGTCCATATGAGAAACAACAAGCAATATTATATAACAACAAGCAATATATATTTCTGATGTTTCATAATGTCATGCAAGGTCGGGTCTTTTGCAATAACGACGATCACCTGGCCTGATCCAACCAGTGGGACGGAAGTACACATCCCATTCCTCTTTGGAAATTTCCCACACCTTGCGACGTTTGCGTGAAGTGCTCGGTGTTTCCTGTTTGCCCTCACGTTTGTGTTTGCTGACCTCGTGGTTCTGACTGCCAGGTTTCATACCTACTAATTGTGTCGCGTTCTTGGTTACCGGGGTGACAATGGACTGCAATCGGCTACTGCGCTGCATCGCAGACCCTGTCATTGTCACAGGCTCTGTGCTTCTGATTGCCATGGAAGACTTCAAGTAATTTATATGAGCCACCCGCCATTGCAATGTATATGAAAACCATACCATATCTAGATGTTGGGTCACCCTGAAGTTTGTTTGAGAGGGTACGTATGGATTTGAGGCCGTGACTAATGCCGTGGACATCTTGATATTGGAAGGTTTGCCAGGTTGGAGGGTATCTAGACGTTGGGTCACCCTGAGGTTTGCTTGAGAGGGTACATATGGGTTTGAGGCCGTGACTAATGCCGTGGACGTCTTGATATTGGAAGGTTTGCCAGATTGGAAGGTTGGGGATGCATGCTCAAGTGAAGGAGAAGAAGGCTGGGTGTCCGAATCTGTGTCACTGGACTGGTCAGAGTCTGCAAGCCATCCAGGCATGGCAGTGCCGTCAAAATCTGTAGGAGAGAAATGCAGTATCATAGTCTTGAATAGAACAGTTAACTCTGGCATGCCTTGGGCTCAATAACACAGAACTTACAATCGGACCAGGGGACGTTGGCGATATGTGAACAGTCAGTTTTTTCCATCTTCGGCCACAATCAATGATAGCAACATTCCCGGAAACATTCACGAGGCTGTCTTTTGCAAGTGGGAGTATGGGTGGAACATCCATAAGGGCCCCGCAGGTGATTGCCTCTGATCATATCTTGGAGGTTCATCACGAAGGTTTTATAGGTCTCTGTCAAAGCTAACTAGAACCCTGAAAAACAAGGAAAATACCGGGACCCAGACGGCGTTGAGAAAAGCTGTCGGTGGGGTTTTGAAAAGGCAGAAACGATGAGGTGTGACAGATGCATGAAACAGGTGTGCGACAGGCAGTTCCCTAGAGTGTTAGAAGCCTGAGAAACAAGGAAAATACCGGACCCAGACGACGTTGAGCCAAGCTGTCGGCGGGGTTTTGAAAAGGCAGAAACGATGAGGTGTGACAGATGCATGAAACAGGTGGGCGGCAGGCAGTTCCCGAGATTATACTGAGCCTCCACATTTTACGTTCCACAGACCCTCCTAAAAGGCATACAATAGCTAGGTAGTCGAGGACGCGAATACGTCAAGTGCTTGACCTTTTAGATACTCCAAACTCGAACGGGGGTGTACAAGGCATCAAATTTATTGCCGCGGCTAAAGTTGAGACACGGTTGCGCCTTACATAAGAGCCTGATTACCTGATTGCCAGCGTCTTTTACCAGTTGCAACAGAGCAAGGGGATCGATATAACGGCGTATATTCACACTATCATACCAGATAATGCCATGTTACAAGCCTGGACTGGTTATTCCACGGTATGCTATTCTCAGGACACATTTATGGAAAACGACATCTTGGTCTCTCGATGATCGATGAGGAGTTTCTTCAGTGCACTGTAATAATGAGACGATGGCCAGTCTGGGCGGGTGACCTTGCCTAGTGTCAACGGACTGTAACTCAGGCCGGTGCCAGTCCGAGAATAACCAGTTGACATTACTCCGTCGACTCTACGAGACTCCTGACCAATTTGTTGGACATGTGCGCACACGGCAGGGGCGATCACCATGGAGGCATGCACCTAATTTCCAGATTGTGTATGGAATCAAGGTGCCTCCTAAAGAAAATCCTGACTCCACTCTCTCCGCCTGGCACATTCCTCGTGGACACGGTCCCTATATGTACGTCAGATCGCTTAACCCTTATAATTATCTTACGTAGCGTAAGTGAAATATGTCCCGGAGTGGGTCTCTGGAGCAGGCTTTCAATGGATGGCGAAACTTGATGCCCGTTGCAGAGATGAATAACTTGCCCTTCCAAGCCGTAAAGCAAGCTCTCAAATACATATCTTCGCTACTCGATTTTGTGTTATACAGGAACTGGGTCTAGAAATCTGGTACGGCAGCGCCCTCTTTCACCTCATAGCTCAGGCTATTGGAAGAGTTAGCGGCCGGAGGGAGCCCCCTTCCTGGGCTAGAAGAACTCATTCGAGGCGCCGCGCAGAACACGGTACGTGCTGTGTAGCCTTCTCCTTCAATGAGAATTAGTACTGAACGTGGTGCAGACGGCGGTGTCAGTTCATATTTCTTTCTCGCAATGGTTTTACATGCTTAATGGTTTTCTTCTCCAACGCTCAACGAAAAGCTCAAGCCGAGCTGCATGAAGTGGTAGGTTTAGATATCCGGGATATGAAGACCGCGAGAACCTACGGCCTTTGCAAGAAGACGTCACGGTGACATCCTGTCGGGCCCCTTGGAATCCCACATCGAGTCACAAAGGCCGACGATTTCTATGAAGCCTACTTCATACCTGCGGGGACGTTTGTGGTTGGAAATACTTGGTGAACCAATAGTTGATCGGCGCCTGTCATTAAACACTGACCCAGGCTAACAGGATGATGTTCCACGACAAAGCCACATATGGTGGATACGTCCCGACCTGACGGTTTCTTAATCCAGGCATGAAAGACCCAGTCGCAACTTCCGGATACGGCAGAAGGTAAATTTCTGAAGTACTGCCTGGAGTATCGTCTTTGTTAAACACTGGTATAGGTTATGGCCGGGTCAATTCATGACCGGGAGTATATTTATGGCAGCTGCATCTATCTTGAGTGTAGTTGATATCACACGTGCCACCAGAGACAATGGAAACGACATTCCTGTGAAACCCGCTTTCGATCTGGAATTCTCTCGTGGGTACTTCATTCCATGATTTAAGTATATAACAGTTGGATACATTGTTCATTTTCAGTCGTCCCGTGTTTTCAAACGCGCTATGACCCACGATCGTGCGGAAAAAGTAACATCCAGCTTATCTGTGTGGCTAGAAAATCCTGTAATCGCAGGCTAGCCGCCCTGTTCCTTGCATAACAGATATTCAGGTACCTATCGATTGCGCATGGTGGTTTTAGGCGGCTGTGCGTATACTAAGAGGGTTCAAGTGGAAATCGCTTCTCAGTTGTCAACGGACATGAGCACATCTCAGAATCGCAACTTTGCATGCACATGCAGTGTTCATAAGGGTTGACTGATCGAGTTCAAATTGGCATCCACAGCTCAGACTATCGATATCCCACACCGAGCTTTTCATTGTGTTGCTTCTGATTATTCATGATATTATGTTCTTAGACTGCGTGTTTGTCATCGTAGTGACTATACTGATACCTGAGTTACTTGTCCGACAGCGCATCCCTGAAGGTACGTTTTGTCAACCTTTAATTTAATTTAATTTGTCATCTTGTCATCTGTGTAGGGCTACGGCTACCTCCAGGGCCTCCCAGAAAGCCAGTGGTGGGGAATCTGTCCGACATGCCCACAGAGCAGGAGTGGGTGACCTTCTCACAATTGGCAAAAACATACGGTGCGCTTTGTGAGGGAGTGCACCACGTCTTTTGATCATTCAAGCACTCAGGCGAACTTGTCCACCTCAAGGTTTTTGGGAAATCCATGATGATAGTTAGCTCGTCAGATGTTGCCTATGAGTTGTTCGAGAGGCGATCATCGATCTATTCCGATCGCGGCGAGTATCCGATGGTCAACGACTTGTGCGAGTCTTGGCTTCTCGTGACTCTGCTGGATTCTAACTACTGCGCAGAATGGGATGGGATTGGCTCATGGTCTTCATGCACTATGGAAATTTATGGCGTAGATATCGCAAAGCGGTCCATCAGAACTTACATCCCAATGCCGCAGCAGAATATCAACCCATTCAATTGAAACATACAAGGTTCACATTTTACCTTCGAATTCATGTTAGCGACATCTATTTATTGACTGATAGGGTATTACTCCGACGACTCTACGAGACGCCTAACCAATTTGTTGAGCACTTGCGACACGCGGCAGGAGCAATTATTATGGAGGCATGTTCTGGGTTCAAGACGATCTGCCATGGTTTGATCAATTCAAATCAACTCATAGGTTGTGTATGGAATCAAGGTGCTTCCTCAAGAGGATCCTTATATTACTATTTCGGAGAAGGCTCTGTCTGCTCTCTCCAAAGCAGGAAATCCCTGGGCATTCCTCGTTGACACGGTCCCCAAATGTACGTCAAACTCTTAGCCTTCATCTCTATCTCACTTTCTTGCGCAAGTGAAACATGTTCCGGAATGGGTTCCTGGAGCAGGCTTCAGAAAAAAAGCCAGACTTTGGCGAAAGCCTACCGTAGCGATGAATATTTTACCCTTTCAAGCCGTCAAGCGAGCGCTTGTAGGTTCAGTTCCGTTGCCTGACTATATTGTATACTACATAAGAGCCTGTAGGATTCCGGTACGGCGGAGTCTTCGTTCACCGCTTCTTTGCTAGAAAAGCTATATGCCCAAGGAGATGCCCCTCCTGAGCAAGAAGACGTCATTCGTAGCGCTGGATCCGCTCTCTATGCTGCGGGCGCAGGGACGGCATGTGTTTTCTGTCCTTCGCTTGGCTTTAGTGATCATCGTGCTGCAGCCGGTGACGTCACTTCATGTATTTTTTCTGGCAATGGTTCTTTTCCCCGAAGCTCAACATAAAGCTCAAGAGGAGCTAGATGGAGTGGTGGGAAATAGGCTTCCGGAATACGAAGACCGCGAGAGTCTTCCCTACGTCAATGCTCTTTGCAAAGAGGTATTACGATGGCATCCGATCTTCCCCCTTGGAGTCCCACACCGTGTTATCAAGGACGATGTCTATAAAGACTACTTCATACCTGCGGGGACTCTTGTGTTTGGAAATACTTGGTAAACCGATAAGATCGCTTCTTTTCTTATTCCCCTAACAGGCTGACAGGACGATGCTCCATGACGAGGCTACATATGGTGCAGACGCCGATACGTTCCGCCCTGAACGGTTTCTTACCCCAGGCATGAGAGACCCGATTGCCGCTTTCGGATACGGCAGAAGGTAAATGTCTTGAGTTTCGTCTGCAGTGTTTATTTCATTTACGGTAACGCTCGGCAGGATATGCCCAGGTCGACACATGGCCGAGAGTTCCATATTTATGGCTGTGGCGTCTATCTTGAGCGTATTTAACATCACTCCTTCGAAGGACAGCGGCGGAAACGACATTCCTGTACAAGCCGCTTTCGAAACTGGATTTATCTCGTGAGTACTTCATCCTATGCAGAGCCATTCGAATATGTCATGGTTACATGTTAATATCTTTAGTGGTCCCGTGTCTTTCGAATGCACTGTAAGTCCACGATCGGACGCTGCCACGAGACTTATTCTTGAGGGGAGTCATCCGTGAGCGGTGGTCCATGTACAAAGGTGAGGCATGCCTGTGCAGAAAAGGTACCATCTCTGCGAACTAGGTAGCGACCGCAGGATCAGCCTTTGTCCCTACTTATGCACCTTTGCACAATCGAGCACACCTTGTTGGTTACTAGAGTGTTCTATGAGTCCATTTACTCAATCGCAATGTCTCTTAATTTCGAAAGTAAAACATCTCATCAAGCAGGACGTATATGGAATGAAACCAACTGCACCAAATTGAAAGGTCTATTAGACACTGTAGACAGTACCTATTACCTCATCATCAGGTTACGTCTGAGCAACAGCGTTCGCTGAGTTGAATGAGTCCGTCGTCGCATCGAAGCATAGTGCTTCGATGCAACAACCGACTCATTCAACTCAGCGAACGCCGTAACCTCGGATATTATGCTTGGAGTCCTTCGCGCTTCATATTTGTCCTCCTACCCTGGACTCCAAAGCTGGTCCAATTGTGAGTGATAATACAAGTTTCCCGCTCTGCGTTCGATGACCGTAACGAGCGCCCGCTGCTTACATAAAGATAATCACACCAGGTTTTTCCGAAATTGCATGCAATTCGTATAAGGGGCGTATAACTAACTACATGGCAGAACGCAACAGAAAAACTACGCGCAGCGCGAAGAGAACTAACACCGTGACGTGCGCGCAGAGCCATCCGGGGGGACAGGAGTTGGAGTAGTGAATCACATCTCACGCATGGGAACAAAATGAGTGGTAGTGACTCGCGACAAGGGGTGTGTGCATGTCGTTGGTCGTTGGTCGTTGCGGGTCGTACCTATCGACGCGTTGGGCCAGGGTTTCGGAGATAAAACATTGTCGGGATCGGTTTGTGGTGAAGTGGGTGGCGTGAAGGTAAGGTGAAAGGGTATCACCACCACAACGGGCTCACTAGAGCGCTGGGCTGAAGGAACACCAGTTGAGGAAAGTGACGGGATTCCCGGCACGGTTGGGGGCCGCGCCGTCGCTACGAGCTGTCACCAACATTCCTAAGACTCGCCTAGGAGAGATGACGGGTATTGACGACGGGTGCCCAAGGTCCCTGGCGGAAAAGATGTAAAAATGGTGCATGTGGATCGCGAAGGAAGTCCATCGCAAAGGCGAGAGGAGAAACCGAATGACAACATAATCTCGTGAAAACCATGGTCGTGGGCGTCGATGTCGCATCGCAGCAGAACGGCACGTTAATGAGACGTAACGTGCGAGCATCCATGCACAGCGCCAAGTCGTGGTCATGCCCCTTTCGAGTGGAGGGAAGTGGACATGCTCTGGCGCTCGTCAAAGCTGGGGGGGAATGGGGATGAGGTAAAGTCCGGGTCGAGAGAGTGATGTGTGTTGTACAGAAAATGCATCGAGAGGAATGATGAAAATGCCTTTTAAAATAAGAGTAATAATCGAAGGGAACAGACGCCAAGGCTGGCTTGGCAATAATTCGTTAATAGTTCTACAGGTAATCGTGAGGATGCGGCCATGAACTTGAGCTTGGCCAGAACTGATTGCGGTGCAAGACGCCATAGGACAGGCGACGTCCAATCAAACCAGGGAGGACGTTGGTAATGTGACTCGGCGAAGCGAACGGGCGGTGCCAGAAGCCCTGGCAGCAACACCCGACGGCTGCCTTGACATCACCGTCATGCAAGCACTGAAGCCGGAGGTGGCCTTGAGCAGAGCGCATCGAGAGGATGAACGGGCACATATCCAGTGCTGGCATACACTAAGCTCATGAAATAGACGACACACTGAAGCCACTCACTACACATTCAAGTCGGGTCCACGGTTTCCATAAACATGTCAAATGGCCCATCGAGGGAGTTCGTCACAAGTCGTTGGCGAGCGTTAACGCAATCACGATAGACCGGTTCGTTACGGATGTATGGCATCCGAGGATGGAGAAAGTTGGGGGTCCAGACCCACGGAATCGTAAAATCATAGTCCGTTCTAATGTATTTTGGGAGAGAGGTAGGACTGGAGGGCGAAGAACAAGAAGAATATAGAAGAATAGGCGTGATCCCGAGCCGTTGTGAGTAAGGTCGTCCGAAATCATAGTCCGTTCAACGTCAATATTTTGGTGTTCGGGGAGGGGAGCAGGCAAAGGCAGAAACGCGGGGCAAGGAAAAAAGAAAAACGATGGCTGTGGTCCTTCAATGCAGGTGGAAGCTGCGAAAGTAAGTCGCTGGAAGTCTCGTGCAGAGGCGATGCCGTGTGGGCGGGACATTGAAGGGCCAATCAGAAGGACTGCATCTTGGGTCCTTTGTTCTTCTTGTTTCCAGCTGGGCTGGGAGGCTCGCTGGCGGTTTGCGATGATGCCGCAGACACCGATGCCTGGGCGAGGTGGAGCGTGGCGCGGTGGTGGTCGGCCAAGTTGCGCATGAGCTGCTCGTTGACGCTAAACAGTCCTCGTCGTCAATACCACAATCATCAGCAGAGGCTGCCCGACAACCTACTTTCTAAGCCTGGTAAGCTCATTCTCGGAGTTGTCTAACCGAGTCTGTAAGCTGTTCTGGCTTGTCTCGAGTTGGCGTATGTACGTGACAGCTGTGATAAGCATAGGAAAATCATAAGAACTGGATTCCAGGGCCGTAGGCGCAGGCACAGGCACACATACCCCGATCGAGCAAACTAACTTTGCTGGACTTTTGATTACTAATCGGAAGGGCAAATTTGAGCTTTGCATATCCATCCCGGAGTTCATCTCGCCGACGTTGTTCCGATTCAATGCGTTGGCGACGGATTTCCTCACGACGACGCTGTATGATGCTAGAGAAACGCAGAGAAGCAGGTCAGTATATTTGAGGGCGTCCTCACACAGAGATAAACGACGGATAGGTTCAAACAAGCTATGCAAGAAGTAGAGCAATATATGGAGGACACCACTTGGTAATGATAGAAGACACCCCGAAGAAGGAACACGGCAACAAAAGCGAGTCGACTCACTCGTTGCCTGGAACACCACCGGCATCCATCTCCGCGCTGCCTGGATCGTCCCCCATGCCGTCCCCCTCGTCGTCGCTGATGTCAGGTTCCTGACCCCTAAGGTTGCGGCGGGTGGCAGTTGCACTCCTGCGTGCCGCTGTTCGCGCGGACCTCGTGACGCCGCTGGTGCTCTGGTGCGGCGCCATCGGGTTATAGCGTTCCCCGCGCCCATAACGATGCGACGTCGAGGCCGACGAAGGTGGGGAGTTCGTCGAGCTTCTTGCACTACCGCGGACTTGGCCGCGTGTAGTGGGCGATGTGTGTCCATTGTCCTCCATGCTGTCCATGTCACTGCTAGACATGCCCGGGTGGTACATACCACCGGTGCCCGGGTTTCCGTGGGTCGGCGACAGGGTGAGAGGCGGCGATATCGTCAAATCGTGGCCTTCGAGGGGAGTCAGAGGCCGGCCCGCGGAGCCGGTTGAGCCAGACGTGAAGCTGGGGGAGCTGCCTGGGTGCGAGTGTGCTTGGGCGTAAAGATGCGACGGGGCGAAGAAATTTGGGTTCGTCGAGTTGTGTGCTGTGCCCAAAGCCAGAGCGCCAAACGCACCAAGGCGTGGAGATGTCTCTGAACTGACGTTAGGGCGGTGCTCTGGGATGAGATCGGCGTGCTTACCCGTGTAACCACCGTAGTTTGTGAAGGCCTCGAAGCCGCCAGTGCCAGGGGATCCAGACGACTCGGCGTGAAAGTCGTAAGAAAAGTTTGGAGGAGATGAATCGAGACTGAAGTCCGGCGACTTGGATTGAGAAGACTCCATAGCGACTGTCAGAGGGAAGGGCAAGGCGGAGGTGGTAGGCGGGGGAGAATCCTTGTCGACGTCAGGGGAGGGAATGGAGAGAAAGAGGTCAGCGGGGGAGATTGTGCTGATCGTGGTGGGCAACGGAGGAGGCGGGGGAAACGCCTGTTGAAACAGAAGGTTACAAGGACAAGAAATAAGTCAACAGTGGTACGGCGTCGGCGATGGGGACAACAGTGTGATGTAAACAATAAGAGATACAAAAAACAAGATAGAGACGGGAACGGACGACGGGAGGAGGAGAGGGGAGGGCGGGTTGAGGATATGGGGAAGGGAACAAATGAGCGCAGTGAGAGTATTATAAGTAACGGTAGATGTGGGTGCCAGCAGGGAAGTCCCGAGAATGGATCTGAACATGAAATGGGAAGCACAGTGATGCCTCGAGGCAGTCGGATATTGAAGATAGTCGCCCAACCGGAGCGTCGCCAGTTTTGGCCAAACCGTTGGCAAACACAAGCGCAGAAGCAGTGGGCACCTGGAGCAGAGAACGCTTCATACATGGCGCAGGACGATCAAGGCAACGCAGCGTCCAAGCTGGCGAGTATTCGACAGAGGTGAAGCCAAGGTCGAGCGGGCCCGCTTGGCGCCATAGCCGAGCGCTGTGCTGCCAATTGTTCACACCATGTGCATCTCATTCGCACTGCTACGAATAATCTTGCTGCCCTACGACTCACACCGCCTAAGTGAACTCTATCTTATACATCAACCTCTGGCACGCTGTCTACCTCCAGGTGCCCGCCCTTGCGAGATCTCGATTACCGTAATGAAGCTTCAACAAATAAGCTCAGGAGACATGCCCCTCGTGATAACACTCGGATCCCCCCGGCCCTCCGAATCGAAGCCTTTTGACTCCTTTTGCCTCCGTGTAATCTGGAGGTCGCGCTTTCTCTGTACAGCAAGCCGCTTATCAGACTCGAGAAATCGGACAAGGCACTCCACGGACAGCGGCACCTTAGACCCCAAATCCCTCGAATCCAAGAAAGGGGTAATCAGTGCAGTGAATGATACACCTTGTTTGTCCTCACAACTCAGCCCCGCGCACAACATGGTGTAGGTAATTTCCCAAGTTTATTTATTCCTGATGAGTCCATTTCGTCCATGTTATTTGCCGTAATCTTCTCATGCCTCACCGGTCTTCTGCTGACGAAGCGCTTCTGCCTCGAGGCATCCCCACCGCTTGGAGCCCGTTACCCACGATCTGCGACCCTCTATTTTTGCACCCACAGATCTATTGCATATTCAGTGTCTCTCGCTATAGTAATTTTGGCCTCTCAGAGACGATCACCCTGGTTTATCGATTAGATTGGACGATGGTGATCCTTCCCACATTTACAATTAAATACATATATCACGGACCGACTTACCGGGTGACGGCTTGCCAATGAACCCTTGATGGTCCCAAATTGAGTCTCCCCGGTGACTCAGAGAGTGTATTGTCTCAACCGGGCTCTGTAAAATAAGCGCCAGGTCCTGTCAATTACGCCCTTATTCAAAGAACCTACTTCCATAGCGCCGAAAGGTTTTGCAAGTTATTATGTTTATCTATGATCCAAGTCAATAATCATGGGTATTTCACTTTTGGATATTGTGGCTTCAGCTCTTACCACTGTAAAAGGGGAACCCCATTTCATTTGCCTTATTCCCAACCATTGACCAAAGTTCCAAATGACCAGAACTTCTGTATGCCTTTGGAAATGATCCAGAAGCCTCGCAAGGATGATGCTGATATCAGTTATACTCCTTGAAGCTGCTGTGCAATTATGGTAGAGTCTAGCCAGCCATGCAAACAATGGACTTGAATTAATCATGTGATGCCACTTTTAACCCTTCAGTCACTCTGACTCATGTCTACTGCCACATCATTATTAGTCATAGGAATGTGTGAAAATTCCTTCTAGCTTGGGGTAGTGATTGTTAGAATAAATGGCATAATCAAGTTCATTATATTCTATTGATTGAATACATAGCTAATGGTTTTGTTAAATTCACACTCGACTCAAGCTGGGGTATCGGTCTAGACCTGATGTGCCTCACTGGCATTGGTGTCTGCCTTGGAAAGCAGGTGCCTGGGTGCCATGTTAGAAGATAAAATACTACAGGACCTAGAAGTCTGTACAAAGACCTCAGATGTGATGGAAATCACAGAAGGTAGTCCCATAGAGGGACATACCAAGTGGCTACCTCAGGAGAGAGGTACAGAGATGGCAATTGCCTTGCCTGTCAGGGGACACCCTGTTTTCCAGTTCCAGTTCCGACACCACACCCAGTTCTGACACCATTTCCGACTCTGCTTCCAGTTCCGATTCCATCTCTGCCTCTGCTTTCGGAAATGATTCCGCTTCTGGGAGAACTCCCACCAGTTCTGTTCGCCTTGCCAGTTCCACTCCAATTTCCGACTTCCACTCTTGGAACTGTGTCGGAAATCAAGCGACTCGTGTAATAGGTGGCATCAAGGGTCGATCAAGGGTCAGGGAGGTCAGGAGGATGCAGGGTTGATGGTGGGTGCCAAGTGTTGTCCCTGGCTGCGCAGCGTAGTATAATATGGGCTCGCTGACATTGGGGTCCTTAGACTTTTCTCTTTGGATTTCCCCTTGTCAGGTGAGAATCCCCTCTCTTGTATACTCTGTTCATTTATACATACTTTGGATTTCCCCTTGTCAGTTGTGTGGTAGTGTGATCTCCATAACCAGCCAGGGTTACCCTTACATTGCCAAGTGTGTTGCATGCATGCAGCACAAGACACATGAAGATTTATTCTCTATCCAATTCCCCTGACTAGTCCCACTGATTATGAGCTATGTTTCATGTAGACAGGGTCTTTGTACATCATCCCCAGGTTGGGATCACTATCCACAAGTCTATTCCTATGTCATGACCCATTTATTCTTGTATCAAGTTACCCCCCATTTTCCCTTTTTATCCCTCCACCTCTATGTTCGTTCCGTTTGCTCTTCGTCGAATTTGCTGAATGACCATTCGCTACTCGCATCATTTGCCAGTAGGCACACCATCAAACATGATTGACATCCTTTACCCGACGTGAGGGTTCATCACTGGCCCCATCACCTTCCCAGTTCAACCCCCTTTGGGTGTTCCTATGGCCAGGATACATTCGTGGGACATCCTACCCATAGCTCATGTGAGATCGACCCAGCAGACCAAGAGTCTGTGCAGGGTAATATGTGTGCAGGTCTGAAGGCGTGTTTTCTTACATAGGTACCTTTGTCCTCTTTCCTCCCCATCGTTTCATGTTCGCACTCCTCCTTTATTCTATTGTATATGTGTTTCATCTATTTGTATCCTGACTATGCACCCCTATCCAACCCTGACTCATGACAGCCTCTTTCCTGTTCACTGATATCATATGAGCATTTGGTATAAGTAGCTTACATTCGCATGTATATTCTGCAGTTCAATTATCATACATCTATCTTGTGCAAACTTGACCTCACTGTGACTATCGTCTTAAGCCCTCTTCTATAGACTACTATCTTAGATCAGAGGAGGACTTGAGCACCACTGGTGAGTTTCCACACTTCACCTTCACTACTTTAGTCTTCAAACCATTATCGGTGCTGTCAGCGAAGGGCTCCAAAGGAGGGCCTTCGTCGGCGAAAGGATTGTTACTACTAGACAACCTTTCTGTGAAACCTTGTACATTACATTGTCCAGTGTCATGGGCTATTTCACTCCGACTGTAGACAGGGCGAGCTCCATTTGAGTAGCCCCCTTACTTCATAACCTTTATTAGCTTTACATTATTCTCCAAACTATATATCTTAGCGCACAAGCCATTCAGGCATTCACTGTGTTCACTAATACATGATATTAATGCCTAAATCCAATCTTGACAACTGTGCAGCCCACGTCACAAACAAGCTAATCTGCCATGAAGCAAAGGGAAAGGGTAACTACTTCTGAGCTGGGAAGCCTTTGAGAAGACCTTTTCTGACCAGTTCTGCCCAAGGAATGAACAGCTTGTGGCGCTCACCAGGCTCAAAGAAACTGGCTGGTACCAGGCCAAGGATCTGGTCAATCACTACATCGACTGCTTTGAGGAGTTCATTGACCTCATGGAATATGATGATGATAAGACCATCACCATCAAGCTCTGACATGGATATGATCCAATGCTCCAGAGCCAAGCTGCATTTTTGGGGATGGAGCTCTGAATTTCAATGACCTGGCAGGGTGGTACAAAGCTGTGCAAAAGGTGGCCCAAAACAGAGAAGTGAACGAAGCCTTCATAGAGATGAACTAGAGTGTGATGTGAAGTTCTGCATGTTCTGCTCCGCCTCCACCCAAATCCAGAGCAGTGTTTGTTCTGATGTGGAAGACATTTCTGATGTTCGTTCCACCCACTGGCACACAGAACCTCAGCCCCCTCCCTTTGAAAAATGGGTCCACCCCAATTACTCCCCCAATTACTATATATTCCCTCCTGTTTATGTATACTTTGGATTTCCTATCTGCTAGTCTGTGTGATTGTGTGATCTCCACAGCGAACAAGGGTTGGTATAAGGGGAACCTAGGTAGATGGACTTCTGATCTGGCAGCCTGGTGTACAATGAAATTCCACAAAGACCATATCCCATCCTTGCCACTCTTTTCTAGCATGGCAGATGCCTTCTCATGTGAAGAACACTTGCCACGTCTCGGTATGCTGCTGATGGCTTTTAGAGTCCAGGTAAACTGCCCATCTCTTCAACATGTATAGGCTCCATGCAATATACTGACTTGAATATGACATCCCTGACTTGTTCGGCTGTAGGCTGAAATCTGGATAGACAGGGATCTCTCATTTCAACAATTAACCTGACTTTCCCCCGGTGGAACCATAATGGGACATTGCTGCTAATCATGTGTTCTAGGTACAGAGCATGCACAAATGTAGGAACAGCTATCATGACACCAGAGTGGTGATTGCTGGGTGAAAAATCTCCAATGGAAGATTGTTCCAGTGCCTGAAACCATCTGGAGGTTAATTCTGTGCTTTTTTCAAGGAACTCCACCCAATATGATGGCTCTCTGTCCAACCCAGGTTTTGCAAAACTTATAGATTGATATGGCCACGTAACACATGCCCATCAAGGGTACATATGCATCACAGGACTGCATAGCACATATCAGAGAAGCCTTGCATGACTTGTGGGTTTGCAAATATCCTTTACTCGATGGTGACAGAAAATGACAGGAGTCCAGGTGGATGGCCTGATCCATGTTATAGGTATTCATAAGCAACCGCCTGTTCGGACCATCAACACAGGTCCCCAGGTTAACAAAATTGGATGTATGATTGGTTGACACCAAAGGATGCCATCACTGCCTCCCTGTTACATACCAGCTCCCAAGTTCAGCCCTGAAGCCTCGGCTTCAGTACTCGCTTGGGAACTCTCTGTTCTTGCTTACACCTTTTGGTTCACATCTGTTCTCCTCAGAACTCCTCGGTTCCCTTCTTTCCAATCACCTGCTACCCCTGATTCCCTTTCTTAGATAAACCCATGCATCCCCTTTCGTCCGTCCCTTAGTTCCTGATTCTGGTATCCCTGTCTACGACCCTGCATCCCATTATCCTATATGAACCCCCCCGTCATGTACTCTAGTCCTCAGTCAGAAATCAACTTAGACCTCGCACAACCTAAATCCCCCTCTGCTATCAATACCCAAACTGTCGGTGTCAAACCCAAGGCCCGTCCCGAAATTAGGGCAAAACTCTGAGTGGGCACAACACATAAGTTGAAGCCAAGCCCTCTGATCCGAACCTCAGTCCAGTCCCATTCCAAACCCTGGTTTGGTTGAATCATGAACCTCAGTCCGGCTCAGTTCCCATTCGGAACACTTAGTACGAGACCCAGCCTTAACACTCCCATAACATGCCCTAGACTGAGCTCCCAGGCACAGTGAATATCTGCCTTGTGAAATGGCTTCCTGCCCTGACCCCATTCAGCCCAAATTGCATTTCACTGTGCTTCACTAAAGTGGTACAAAGTATACCTTGTGGATTTGACAGATGCATGTGAATCACTGCCTACTTCCATCTGCTCTCCATACATGCAACTTTTTCCTATTTCACTTCTCCAAAAGAATCACCCAGGCACAAGCTCTAATGAGAGGTGAAGTATCTTCACCTCTTGTCTTCACCTCTCCTGGATGAGATAGAAAAGGTGAACAGCAGTGGATCTTAAGTTTGAAGTATCTAAAAATGTTTTGCAGAGCAACATTATACCCCCTTTGAAAGCTCACCAGTATTTGTAAAATATGCTGAAGAAGTATTTGCAGGGCAAGGGGGCTCACCAATGCAGGAAGGCAAAAATATGACACCTCGACTGTGAATATGGACCTGAGGAGGCTCTTCCTGAGGAAGGTGCTGATTTTGACCTGTTTGCAGTTCTGTTTTCCACCTTATCTCACCTTTTTATGGTCTTATATAATGCATGCCACCTCGCCGCAGGCACTGCCACCCTCTGCTATCAGGGTGACCCCTGATTCAAAAATCCAGACCTCCTCAGAGTCCATGACAGGCAAGTCTTGCATTCCACCAGTTTATGGCTTCTGCTCACAGATCTACCGTGGCCCCATGGATACCCATCAAGAGATAGCCTGTATACGCCAAGCTCTGAGTCTTCTTGAATCTCATATCACCCAAAGTCTCTCCTGGTTTTTCAATGGTGTAGCCTATCTCCCTCAGCAACAGTCACAGCCACAGACTCCTTCCTCTATCTATGCCCAAATTAGTAAAACCAAGTTTTAATTTAAATAATGATTGATAGTAGCTAGAGGATGGTTTCCTGCTTAATATACATTCATCTCTTATCCGTTATGTGTAGATTTACTTAGACCTTTTAAATGATTTCGCAGCCTCAGCTGGAATCTGCGCCACTGCACCTAATAAATTATAGGTGGCATAATTAACCATAATCGACTTAAGATTGTACTATACTTACTATACTGGGGCAAGTGCCAGGCACAGATCATATGTCACTCTGATAGGTCATGCAGTTCAGTACCAGTTTATTTCTATAATTTTAATAATTTTCAAGCCTTGCTATTTTAATGTAATTTTAATTTATTAAATCCTCTATTTGAACTAACTACTGGGGACAACTCGTGCAGGGGAAGGAGTGGTTGGGAGGAGCGAGCATGCAGTGTGGCCTTATATAGACAGCACTTTGGAGGTCATGTGACCTGAAAAGGTCAACAAACAGCAGGCCTATGTAATACTGCAGTGTTTGATTGGTCCTCCCAATGACTCCTGTCCTTGCAGGAGTCGTTCCCTGTATTTATTTTGGTAGTTAGATAATAATAAAAAATAAATATCATACAAAAGTAGCAAAATAATGTCTTAATCTATACCCTTGAAGAATAAGATTATATTAAGCTACATTACATTAATTTAAGGGTAGAATTAAATTATGGATTTGGGACCTCCATAACCATTAGAATTAAATTAAAATATAGCCCAAATTTTAATTTAATTGTAATTGGACAGCCCTAAGTGTGCCAGCAAAGCTGGAGTTAGTCCCAATAGTGTGGGAGAGTAGACACTGCCGAGTTGAATTACACCCATAACCATAAGAAGATGGGGTATCAGAATGTAAAACATGTGCAAATGCACACGACTGTCCTGAAAACCCCGTGCAGGTGGCTTTGTTGCAGTCACATCATTGCACTCCATACTGCCACCATTCCCACATGGTGGTAGATAGAATATTGCACATGATCAAAATCCTGACTGAACAATTGCTTGCAAATCTCTTGATAAACACAGTCTATTGCAGTCATAAGACTTGGATATAAAACTAAAGTATCTATGTGCACCCTCCTGTAAGGGCAACCCTCATGTGTCATGGAGATCACACAATCACACAGGCTGACAGAGGGCCAATCCAGAGAGAAAAGTCTAAAGATGCTCACTGCCAGCAAGCCCATATTATACTGCACTAGACCACAGCCAGGGCCATTGTTTACCAGTGACCCTGCCCTCCCCTGGCCGCCCTGACCCCTCTCTGACTAACCCTAGATGGCATGTACTATGTTAGCTGCTTGGCTTTCAACATTGTTCTAAAAGTGGAAGTGATTGGTAGAAGTGCTTCCAAAAGTGGAATGGAAGCAGCATTCAGTTTGAACAGCTTGGCCCACCTTGGTATTATGATGCCATCATTGTTCTACCCACACCTGAAAGGCACTAACACCGTACAGAAACTACAGAGTCAGCAGCATCTCCAGTGAAAATCCATGACAAGGGACAAAAACCTCACGCTCCCATATCTCCAAGCGCAACCATCCCTTCAACAATGGGTCCAAATCTGGCTGAGAACCCTTTGAACATCCTGGATTTTCTATTTGATGCCTGGCTCAAGCTGAAGCTTGACACAGTGGTTGCTGACAAACTGCCAGCTCAGTGCAAGTCTCTCACAGTGCCTGCCACACCTTTTGACATGGTAGATAGCATGCAGTTCCCAAGGGGCAGGGACACTCTGCAAGGGGCCCAGTGGCTGATGGACACCGCCTTCACAGTTCCACCAGGTCACCTGGTTGAGTCCATTGGAGAGAAGGCCTGTATTATGAGGCCTCTGGCTGGCCAGTCAGGCCCTTGAGGCTGTTGCTCAGGATCTCTAAACACTACTTAGATATGAATTTCTTGGAATAAGTACAATGGAACTATGAATAGATCTGGTTATATATGTGTTTACCTAATGAGCAGAGTTTGGGGTAAAGTGTGGGGTAAAGCATGTTTGTCCCTTGACCCTCATCATGCCCAAAGGACACAAAGGCCCTGTTCTAATGTATCATCAATGTTAGCTAGCTCACACCATGGCATTGTCCAAGCATGTCGCCATTAACCAAGATGTGGATGCTCTTCTCTCCATTGTTGACCACAAAGCAAAATGACTAAGCAATAAGTATCATCATTTGGTGTCCTTGTTTCAACACTGGGTTTTTCAAGGCTGGCGTGTCATTCACCAGAAGTGCACCATGATGAGTGTATACAATGCCACCAAACAGATTGAAGGGTTCCTGGCTTGACAGTAAGGAGGTGGTAAGTCATGCTAGAGCAGATAGTTGTTTGACTCTATGCTTTTGATAAACCAATTTTAAGACTGTAATGCTGCAGGTCTGTCACTGACAGATCAATTTGACTCATGTCTTTAGCCACAGCTCAGCGCTAGTTGCAACTTGGAAACTTCACTCAGCTTGTAGCAGTGGCAGTAGCTCTGTCAAGCAGCCAATCACATGAAACTTACATGCATTGTACTTAAATCATGTGTTCCACATATGATGCAGACATCTCAGATGAGCCATACTGCAAACTGTTATTATTGGGAAAATTGAGTATTTACATTCCCATGTATCACCAACAACATCCTAACATCATACTTATGTCCAGATGCTGTTCTGACACATTCCAAGGCACATACTCATGGACATATGAGTTACTGACCCCACATACCAGGCACATGTACATCTAGCCAGCAAAAGACTTTGGAACTTGGTCTCGGGACTGAGTTGAATGCAGGAGAAGTTTGGTGGTTCAGGGTGTGCTCAAATATTGACTGGGGCTGAGCATGGAAGTGGTTTAGGAAAGGATCTCTACTGGTTCTAATTTACTAACCATTTCACCCAGCGAGCCCAGTCATAATTTCCCAGTTTGCACTGTCCACAATGATGGCCTCATTCCATTTTGTGGCAACCCTAATCTGTGTGCCCTGAAGAAACACCTGGATTTGGGGTGAGTTATAGCATCTAGTCATGTCAGTGTTCAGTGTCAATCCTTGTACATGCCTTTCTGCTTTATCTTTTACTTTGCTAATTATCCTTGACAGATACTTGATTGAAAACATTGCAGCAATGAAGTGCAGAACATGCAAAATGCTGTGCAAAAATTTCAGCCAGCAATGGTGCAGATCACTCAGGCAATAGATCAGGTACATTCACAGGTTGTAATTAATGACAACATTTTGCATGGCAAGTTCACCAGTCTTGACAAAGCTTGCCGGTCTTGACAACAAGTGTCTGGTATATGTGCGCAAACCACACAGGGTCAATGACTGCCCATGTCTTATTTACCATGCCTCAATTGAGTGTATGGGCATGCACTCTGGTACATTTTATTGTGCAACTAGCTTTTGTGCCACTTCAGGAGAGATGTGCCCCATACATCAATGGAATTTGTCCAAGGTGAGAAGTTCTGATGCCATGTTTGCCACATCAGGTTCATGGACTACTCGATAGAAGCCACGTTCTGCTCTTGGGATAGCACCTATTTGTGTCCCATCCTGTCCATTGATTGTGCATTTGCCATCCACAAATGTCACAGAAAAGCCATTTTCATCTAGGAAGCCAACAGACACAAGGGTGTAGCCACTTCAGGTGAGTATAGTACTTCAGTGAGCTTGAGCTGCAAGATATCAGCACCATTTGGTATGTTGATTATCATCTCACCTATTCCAACTGCCTTGAAACATTGTTTAGTTGCAGCCTGAAATGACTTTGGGGACATTTTGACTTATGGGGTGATGTGCCTTGTGCATCCTGAGTTGTAGACCTCTATACAAGGTGAGGTTTCGACTGTATTAGTGACTTTGACACAGCCTGCTTGTGCATCCTCTGGATCAGCGGCAACCAAGGTGGAGTTAACACTAACAAGCAAAGAGACATTGCTCTTGTCAGTTTCAGGTAACTCACCATTCTCACTGCCATTTTCTGAGTCATCGTCAATCTCAGAAAACCAATCCTTTTATGATTATCGATGAGCTTGTCATCTGAGTCTGAATCTATCACTGACATGAGTTGGGGAAGCTCAGAGTCAGAGTCCCGAATATTGTCCACAAAAAATATGCTCTTGCCTTTGGAACTGGATTCAACAGCGGCATTTACAGTGCCACTCTTTTTTGGTGAGTCATGCTTCTTGTCTTCTGAGGTTTTTGCAGGCTTAGGGCACTTATCCTTATAGTGGCCTTTGTCCCTGAAATTCCAGCAGGTACCCCATGGCTTATGGTCTGTGTATTTTCCTTTCCCATTGGGTGATGCAGACATGGCTTCATCCTTGTCCTCACCCTTCAAGGAATTTCCATCAGAACGTCATAATCTCTGTGCAACATGTTGCTCATACTCCTTGGACACCAGGGAGATGAGTTCATTGGGGTCAATGGTCTTCATGCTACTGTACAGCCGTGCACCAGCAAGTAGTTTGAAGCAAAGGCAGAGAGGTGAGGTGGAAGAGATTTGATAATCGTGGACCATAGTCTTTCTCCTCAATGCTGACTGCATAGGTTGCCAGTTCCTCTCTCTCTACATGCAGACTGTCCAAGAACTCATGAACATTCCCTTTATCAGGGCACTTTGACTTCATAAACTGAGCACATAGGTCTGCCTGAGCAAAGGTGCCTTTTGTTGAGTACTCTTTTGAGATCAGGTCCCATTGGCCCTTCAGGGATGCTTTACCATAGACATGGATCAGGGTTGAGTCAGGGATATGGTGAGTGAGGAAAGACTTTGCAGAGCTGTCCTCCTTAATCTATTTAGCGAGTGCAGCTTCTTCAGCAGTGTGGGGGGGGGCTGAGAGTTGGACAGCTAGCTGTGCCATTGAAATAATCCCACAGACCCTTTGCCTTGATGGCATCCTAGAAATGCATTGCAAATGCGGTCCAGTTCAAGCCAGTCACCATCAGCTTAGGGACTGACAAAGGGAGGATGTCGGTCGTGGTAACTGCAGTAGTAGACATGATAGACAAGAAGGTGCACTCAGGGCCCAATAACCTGAAATGATAATAAAGCTAATAACAAGGACTCAGTGTTTGTAGGCAAATGACTGAGTTATTATATATCTCATAACAAGGACTACAATGTATATGAGTAAAGGTATGTATAGTCTTGTAGAAACATGTAGTATAGTTTGTAGCAGATCATGAGTAAGTTACACTGTTGAACTGTCACTGCAAGCCTTTGTCACACCTTCCTTATGTGTATTGACAATAAACTTTGCATTGCCTCCTGTAAGGTTACATGAGTTGCTTTGGAACCACGCCTAATTATCTTTGGTGATCTTGTTGATACTGTTTCCCAAATTGATGCAGAGTCCCTTTAAGGCCTCTGCATGAAGTGGGTTAATCTTTGATCACCTTGTCAAGGAAGCTCTTGATATCTGGATAGATATCTTGTATAAATCTTGTGTGGGGATAGTAGGGATGGTGAATAGTTCACCCAGCTGTGCAGCTCCAGTGGCCATGCCCAATAGGGAGTGTTGTGTGCATATATGCACCAGACTTCAAACCCAATATTTTTTTATTGTTGTTTTTCTTTCCATTTTGACCTGAAATTATGATGACATTCAGGCTATGATTTTTTAAAAAATTGCCTTGATTTGTTTTCGAGGCTGTATTACTATCTCTTTTCATTTTCAGCCAAACTGACCCTTTAGGAGGTTAATCAAAAAGGTCGTGTGATACAGTATATATGAGTATATAATATATATTATAAGAGTATTAATAACGACTATATACATATGAGAGAATATTAGACTACAAGGTAGAATAACAGATACTTGGATAGATACTTCTAACAGATATGAGTAGGAGTATTAGTATGAATAGCTATAATGAGAGAGAATTAGAGTACAATATGAAGTAACAGTACTTGTCTAGATATTTGTAATATATATGAGAAGGAGTATTAATATGAATAGCCATAATGATATAGTGTATATTAAAAGTGGGTAGAAAAAATAAGAAGAGGCGTTCTCGTTGGCAGAGCTGCCACTCGGAGAGGGACAAAAGTAGAATTATTTATATCCCAATAATAAAATTGCCATGTACTTTTACCCTCTTCTTGTCTATAGTCTGAGAGTAAAATGGGAGAAGCTACATGTAATAAAAAGTTGTGAGCATCTACCTTATGAGTAGTTGTGGACCCCTTTGAGCTATGATGGTTCACCGGTGCTAAAGGGCTGCAACCAGGTATATGTGTGCGAAACAAGCCAATGCATAGCCTCCCCTCCTCAGTGCTGACTATCACTGAGGAGGTAAGTTTATTAATGTATCTTTGTAGCATTGTACTGAAGAAACATGTAGAAAACTAAATAGTTCATTAATCTCCTGAAAGTCCCATCCATCAAACTACTGGTCTATGGTATCCTACTGTGTCCAAACCAAGTTGCCACAGGGAGGATGTTCAGATTGACAATAATGTATACTCTTCTAGGATATATTATATATCTTTTAAAATATCAACTATAACTAAATCCATAGTCCATCATTTTGAGCAATTTCAGATACGATTTGAATGACTACATGTTAAAAGCATATATGAAGTTTGTTAGATGTATGATGATAGAATGTAGAGGCAAGTATGGATGATGTGACTATATGTTAGAACTATATATGAAGCTTGGTTAGATGTAGGATGACAGAATGTAGAAGCAATATGGACAATAGCTCTACTTATTATTATATATGGTTGATAGATCTGATTAGAAGGTATGTTTAAAATAATATGCATGTATGGTATGAAGATATATGGAGGATGTTCAGATTGACAATAATGTACATTCTTCTATGATATATTAGATATCTTTTAAATATCAACCCTAACCGAATTCATAGTCCATCATTTTGAGCAATTTGTATATTGTGGATATCCTAAAATTTTTGAATGTTCTGATATTTTAAATATATGTTTGTATGTGCTGAAACATAATGTGTATTGAGATAACAGAGCAATTTCAGATAGGATTTGTATGACTATATGTTACAAATATATATGAAGTTTGTTAGATGTACAATGATAGAATGTAGAGGCAAGTATGGACCATATGTGTGCATGTTAGAAGTATATATGAAGCTTGTTAGATGTATGATGATAGAATGTAGAAGCAAGCATGGACAACAACTCTACTATATTATTATATATGTCTGAACCTTCTCCTGGGCTTCAATGAATACAGCAACCTAGCTGACCCTTGGAAAGATTGGGATGCCTTTGAAAAGATTTGTCAAATATTTCGGTATCTCCAATGGATGCCAATATTTGGTATATTTGTGTCAACAACTGGATTGGTGAGGCAGTTCAATCCAACCTCAAGGCGGGATAGGTCCTCACGCATTCGAGATGGCACCCTCTTCCAGAACACACCAATTACCTCGGTTGATTACAACCAGTTAGCAATGAAATTGAAAGAAGGGCAGACCCTGGATGATGCCACAACCATGGACTAACATGGTATCGCTGGAAAGGCCTCTGTGAGTCTTCTGATCACAGGTAAATTGACCTGTTCAACAGCCGGATGTGATGAACAGCTTCAAAACTCAGTATGATGCAATGAAGTGCTTTAAACCTCTGTATTATAATGGAAATGACCATAAACTTGAGTCAGACATAATACACTTCACCACCCACAAACTGGTTAACAGCCAAGACAAATATGCCAACTTCCACATCAGTATTGCACCACTCATAACCCGGTGGCTGCTGGAATTCAGCGCTCTAGTTGAGGATGATTAAGAGGCAGAACAGCGACAGGTTGAATGCTGCATGCATATATACCTCAACATAGACCCCATTTCGGATATTATGTATATGGTGGCACCTTCAGAGCCTGTTTTAATTGAGGTGGCAGCAAAGACTATGGAAAATCATGAAACAGACATTACAAAGTTTTCATACCACCCTGTACAAGCTCTTCACCATTTTCTATCCTACTGTTTTTTGTCCAAAGGCGTCCAGGGTGAATTGGCCTGCACCCTGCTATTATTGTTGGTTCATTTCATTTCCTTCCTTTACACCTATCCATATACTCCAGTACTTTATCAATACCTCCTCCTTACATTGATCCCATGCCCTATTGTCCCTATTGCTTCTGTCATGGTCAGCAGCAACTATATAGTCACTTGCTTAGGTAAGGGAATCCTTACCTTGTTCTCTCTGGATTCCCTCTATCTAGGGAGGTTAATCAAAAAGGTCTTGTGATACAGCATATATGAGTATATAATATATATTATAAGAGTACTAATAACAACATATAGGAATATATAGTAGTATTTATAAGGAGAATAATAGATGTTATTGGAAGATTCTGTATATATTTAAACATCTTGGAGCTATGTATATATATGAGAGAGTACTAAATACTTGGATAGATACTTCTAATAGATATGAGTAGGAGTATTAGTATGAATAGTTATAATGAGAGAGTATTAGATTACAATATGGAGTAACAGTACTTGAATAGATATTTGTAATATATATGAGAAGGAGTATTAATATGAATAGTTATAATGATATAGTGTATATTAAAAGGTGGTAGAAAAAATAAGAAGACATGTAAAAATAAGAAGAGGTGTTCTCGTCAGTGGAGCTGCTGCTTGGGAGGGACAAAAGTAGAATCTGGAATTATACATGGAGGATAGATTGTCACTACAAGACAAGATTGCACAAAACTAGGAAAGGCTATTGGTCATCCAGCAAAGTAATTTGGCACAATGACAAGGAAGCTGGTTGGTTGCATCAATATCAAATTTATCATTATAGAAAGAGATTAAACGAAGAATGTCTGTGTTCAAAGTAGTGAGGGGGTTGATGTTGGGGGGGGGGGGGGGCACAGTTCCAACATCGATGGGTGGATTAATATCGACATTTGGAGGCAAAGGGGCTCCATGGATCCAGAACATGTCAGAAGTGAAGCAGCTTATATAGTACACACCATCCTGGGTCGGTCAAGGGTTGGGGAGGTCAGGGGATGGCAGGATTAGACTTTTCTTTTTGGATTTCCCCTCTGACAGGTGAGGTCCCCTCTTATTATATGTTTCCATCATTTATGTATATTTCTTTGGATTTCCTTTCTGTTAGTTGCATGACTGTGTGATCTCCACGATGAGTGAGGGTTGCCCTTACACCCTCAGCCATCATTACCTCCAGTCTCACATTCGAGCAGTCAGACCCATCTGAATTTTCTGAGGAGTGCATGTCCAGGCTATACCCATTGGTTGCACTATATTCCCAGGCACACCTATGGTGAAAGAGGTCCAAAGAGAAATGGGTGAGGACCTCCTTATCTAACGTGTGACTGTATAGCTACTGAGTGGACCAATCTACTGGACATGAACACACAAGCAGGGGAGTATAGATCTCAGGAACAAGGGAAGGGATAAATAGAGGACAGGATGGCTGGAGAGGGAGGAGACATAAGGTAGAAAATAAACCTGAGAGTTGTCCCTGACACAATGTGCAAAGCAGTAAGTCCCACTGGATTCTTCAATCAAAATCCATAAGTGGGCATGTACAGGAAGACTGCTATGAACATGTAGAATTTGTGATAAAATCTACTTTACAGTAAATCAATTTGGAGGATTTGACTTAAATATTTGGTGTCTATGAAAATAATGATGGATTTCAACATCTCAATTGAAGTGGCTACCTCCAGGGCCAGCAAGGTCTCGATGTTTCATGAGGAATGGATCTTTGTCAGTGATGCAAAGGGGTCCAATGATCAAGGAGAGTGTTGTAACTATCAGCTAGTGAGGACTGAGAGATGGCTCTCACTGTGCTCAAGTGGTATATGTTATGAGCTCACTGGCAGTGGGGAATCTTTAGACTTTTCTCTTTTGATTTCCCCTCTGCTAGGTGAGATTCCCTTCTTATTGTATATTTCCTCTAGGTTATGTATAGGTTTGTATTTCACCTCTGCTTGCCTGTGTAAGATCTCCACAGTGTGCAAGGGTTGCCTTACATTCAAGTGAAACCATGCTGAGAAAAGATCATATTTTCAAACAGCGGATTAGTATGCACTATCTGTCTAAATTGTCTACGTCCTCCTCACAGATGTTACAGGTATTCCATACTTCCCACAATCACATTAGAAGTATTCTTCATTGCCAGATAGTTCTGTTAGAATAAAAGAATAAAGATATTTTACATTCTATTCTACGGTTTACAAAAACAGCCAACTATGGACATGGAGAACAATTGATGCACTCAAGCATCAGCATACGTGAGGGTTGGGGTGCAATGACATCATAGCTCAGCTAGATATGATGCGCCATGCAGCTGAGCCTCGGTCTTGATAACTGAGGCCCCACACTGGCAACAGTGCCTGCCCTGGCAAGCAGGTGCCTGGGAAATATCCAGAAAAACACTGTTTCACCCCCTGAAGTACCTATATGAATGTTTGATTGCTGTAGCGCTTGGTTCTCGATTATTTTCTCTAATTCTTTGTTGAGAGTGTATTATCACTAGTTACACTATACTGTTCTGAAGGTGAACACTTTGGATCCCTAGTTCCACTGCTCTCACCTGTTTTCTCCTCGAACCAATCATGTGACTGACACCAAGTGGTGATGGACACTCTCCACTGAGCTTAGTCGCACATACATTGTGCACAGGGGTGAATGAAGCATCCCCAACCCCCTGAGCAATCAAAATATTATATCTTGATTAATCTAATTGAATTCACAAGCAGTTCATGGTTCATTCAAGGGTGATCTTTTCAAGTTATGGCTCAAAGGGTTACTTGAAGATAGATCCTATCCAGAACCAAGCAGTGTCCTTGTAGTTAACAATTGTGCCATACATCATGTTGAGGGGGTTGAATAAATGTGTGATGCAAGGTAAGCAAACCTCTTCTCATATGTATTAAACATTCTAACAAATTTCAAGGGGCATAAGCTTCTATATTACCACCTTGTGTGGTCTTGGTCTATTCACCTTGACATCTGTTTGTAAAATATAATCACTGAGAATTGTTTTGATTGTCCTCACTACACATGCTTTGCCTCTCACCTTTCATCTCCATTTCCCCCATCTTGTTGTCACTCAACCTTACTCAGCCGATATCACCCTGACATTAGAAACCACTGACACATGCATGGTGTGTCACAGTCGGGAGAAAAGTTTGTAGCAAGGGCATTAGGGATGCCGGTGCCATGAGACACCTGTTTCAGTCAACAAAATTTTTACAGAGTACAAAGTGATTAACTGATTTAAGTGCTCATTTGACTTTGAGTTGTGATAGACAGAACACTCCCTCTAATGAGTCCACCTCTACCATCATAACAGAATTCCCAACCAGGACCTGCACATATGTCATAGTTAAAGTCTTGCCAAATATATATATCCAGAGGCATGGGGCACAATTCATGCCAAAGTTACAAGTGGTAAGGTAAATAAGCCTTACCTTTTTCTCTGTGAAGCTCTCCATAATATTATACCATAACATGCACATTCATGACTCAGGCTATGTATAGTCTTGTAGAAACATGTAGTATAGTTTCTACGAGTAAGTTTACTGTTGAACTGTTGCTGCAAGCCTTTGTCATACCTTCCTTATATATGATGACAATAAACTTTGCATTACCTCCTGTAAGGCTACATTGGGTTACTTTGGAACCACGCCTCATTCTCTTTGGTGATCTTGTTGATACTGTTTGCCAAATTGGTGTAGAGTCCCTTTAAAGCCTCTGCACTAAAGACATATACTTGGGTACGTGTTTCAACTATCTGAAGATGCTCTTCACCCGCTTCTAGTTCGCGGCGTAGATGAACAGCTCATGGGTTATCTTTGATCACCTTGTCAAGACAGCTCTTGATATCTGGATAGATATCTTGTATAAATATTGTGTGGGGATAGTAGGGATGGTGAATAGCTCACCCAGCTGTGCAGCTCCAGTGGCCATGCCCATTAGGGAGGATGTTCAAATTGACTAATAATGTACATTCTTCTAGGATCTATTAGATATCTTTTAAAATATCAACCATAAATGAATTCATAGTTCATCATTTTGAACAATTTGTATATTGTGGATATTCTAAAAAAATTTGAATGTTCTGAGATTTTAAAAATATGTTTGTATATGCTGAAATATGGTGTGTATTGAGATAACAAAGCAATTTCAGATAGGATTTGGATGACTATATGTTGAAAGCATATATGAAGTTTGTTAGATGTACGATGATAGAATGTAGAGGCAAGTATGGACAATAACTCTATTATATTATTATATATGGTCTGATTAGAAGGTATGTTTAAAATAATATGCATGTATAGTATGAAGATATATAGCTATTGATATTTAGACAATAGGGTATACACCTTTTCCTGGGGGAGCTGCAAACTATGAGAAATATTTTTAGGGTTAGGATTAAGCATGCTTTACAGGTTCTGGAAACTGTGTCAATTGTGATATATTTTATAAAATATAGATAGATTAGCTATATATACATATATATGACAATTATAAACATCTGTCTATTGTCAAGGGAGGCCCTGTTTTCCAGTTCTAACCCCACTCCCATTTCCACTTACTCCACTCCTAATTCCACTTCCACTTCTGAAAGCACTTCTACCAGCTGTAAGGAGGTGTCCAGTTTTCCTCCATTTTCTTGCTTCCCCCCACTCCTCTTCTCTTCTCTCCTGTGCCCTGCCTGTGCCCTTTCCTCCTTGTTCTTCCCCCATCTTCTATTATTATCTGTTGAGCCTTGCATATCTACCTGTCAAGATGTTGAAAACCAAGTTCAAACCCGGTTCAAGCAATGGCCCATCTCATCTGTGGAGTTAGCACTATAGGAAGACAACTCTCCTACTACATATGAAAGAGTTGGTGGTACTGTTGAACCTGTTGCCTTGGTAGACTCCACCTCTTCTGTTGTAGACAGTGCACATATTGGGAGGTGGAACATGAATATTATACAGGAGGAGGGTCATGCTAAGTTCTTGGTGGTAGTAGAGGAAATTAAGCAAATGTTTGTGATCTTTGGTACAGGTCTATGTACTCTGTTGCTCAGCCTTCCCTTATATCATTCTAGAGGCATTGTGAGTTAGTCGCTGAGGTAAGGAGATCCACCTTTTCTCTTTGAACCCCCTCCACATGTGCGCCAGTCCTATACAGCTCTGCAAGTCGAGTCTGAAGGGTCCATGTAATAGAGTCAAATGGGGAAGAGATATAACAAGGGGCAGAACTATCAGAGGTATTAGAATGTCGGAAATGAGGTGGAAGTGAGGGTCGGAAGTCAGAATAGCATGGTCATAACACCTTACAAGAGCCTTTGCCAATGAAGGGATCATTCTAACTCGAATGACCCTTCTGCTGAGACGAGCATATTATATCATCAAGCTATATGAGCCATTCACTTTGAGCAAGTTGAAGGACTGCAAAGTTGGCAATTCGCAACTTAATGTTGCCCTGCGCCTCAGTGACTGCTGTTGAGGTTGATATGTTGTGGATTTGCTGGTCATCCTCATGCTTAGGATCACTATCCTCATGCTCAGAATCACTATCCTCATCCTTACCACTGCTATCCTCTCTTGTTAGTATTGAGAATAATATTGAAAGTAATGTGATTCGATCTCTGAACGTGAGATAGATCAAGTGGAAATCAGAAATAGCAAGAATATCTGCACATACAACTAAGTATATGTGTCTTATGATAAATGCTATCAAGAGCTAGCTAATGCGATGTAGAGTAAATAGAGTTGAATTTCACTGCTATAATATGGTACATGAAGCTAGCTATTTATCTGACGACGATAGGACTTGGCGTTACTAATGTTTGTGGAAGGAGAACAAAGGTTAGGTGAAATGGAGTGGACGGCGCATAGGCATTGATAGGAGCGTCGACGAGTGTTGTACAGAAATGGTTCGAGTGTAAAGCATAAAGCAGCGAAAGGAAACGGGTTTTGGAAGTGTCGCGCCCCCTGATTGGGTCACGTGATCTTGGGATGTGTGCCACTTGGGTCGGGCTCGGCGTGCTTGGGTAGGGTCTATAGGGGTGTTCCAGACTATCGTAGCATATGGTGTGTATTCCCATGATATCGGGGTGATCGGAGGTGTGGATTGGGTTGGGTCAAACACTTATGTTTGAGTTCGGTGATCTCGGGGATAGGTCGTAGTGATACATATGCATTTGGATGTATATGGACGAGTTGATTTGGGGTTGGAATTGTGTTGATATAATTACCGTGTCGATATAATATTTCTTTAGTATTTCCAACATCCTCATCCTCACCATTGCTATCCCCATCACTGTCCACCCCTCCCTGCTAATCATCATCTACACACCATAGTAGATGTTGGGGTGCAACTAAAAGATCAATGCAAGCCAAGAGGTTGACCACGGCCTCCTTGTAGGTTGCTGGAGGGTGTCCCGCGTTGAGGTCGGCCGGGAGGGGCCAGACGCGGGATGTACGGCACAGGTATAGGATAAGTGTAAGGTGGGCCGGGTTGGGGGTTGTGGCGATCATCTGAGCGAGCTTGCCCTTGGCCAGGCTGGGTGTCTCTTCTGTCGCTCATAGAGAGGGACAGCTAGGCGGGTATCAGGCAGAGTATGCAGAGGGTGCACAGCAGAGGAGTGGGGGTCAAGAGTGCGATGGCACTTCTTGCTTATCCATTATCGATGGCGGTCACTTCTATAATAGGCTATGTCCTGATATGGTATGTTCTATTATTATACTAAGCTGCATTTTCTGTCGCCTGTAACAGCGCATAGTTCCATGATGTATACCATTCATATTCCGTGTTGCAGGGATTGAATGTTCCTGAAAATGGTAGAGATTTGGCATACCGACTTTTGTGCATTTTATACTACTTTAAACATGAGCCAAAGTATGGGAAAATTAGTTTTTCCAAGAATAACTGTATGGTAAGCAGCCTTGTACAAGGTAAGTGGTAAGTAGTCTCGAATCCTTGGGCCCGAGACAGGAGTGGCTTAGAGCAAGATAGTCTCAACCACAGCCAGGGCCATCACCCAGCACTCACCAATGACCCTGCCCTTTCCTGGCCTCCCCAACCCTGGACCAACCCTGGACCAACCTTGGATGTCACATACTATGCTAGTTGCTTCACTCCTAACAATGTTCCAAAACTAGAAGTGCAGTTCTGAAATTTGAAGTGCGTAAGTAAAGGCAGAGAAGCTAGCAGAGATGGCCAATGTCCCCTTTCCTTTCTGGGGCATGGGGGTTCATGCTTCAACAGCTGCTTTTGACATTCTGGAAACAAAGCAGAAACAGAAGTGAAGTGAATGGAACTTAGAGTGGTATCAGAACTGGTCGGAATGGTGTCCAAACTGGAAAAGAGGGTGTCCCCTGACAGATATCAAGAATGGCTTAGAAACATATGAGCGATCTTAGACCCTACAATGTTTTTGTCAAGATTGAATTTTGGGTGTTTAGTATCATATGTTAGCAAATCACGGATGTGCAAACACAGTGAATGCCTGAATGCCTTGTGCAACGAAGAATGACTAGGTCTAAGATCTAAAGGTGGAAACGCATAGGGTCACCGCTAGGCGCTCTTGTGCGCCAGCCACAAGATGCAACCACCCAGGATATGTCTATGTGGCTGGCTCATAGGCATTTTCTTCTTGCCAATGACATGGCTGCAACACTGGCAGACATTGGTGAGTGTTAACATCTACTCAATCAAGTTAACTAACATTGCACCCAGCTGCCGTGATCAACATCATTCAATTCAGTCTCTCTACAATCAAAGCCATGCATTATCTTTACACAAACATGCCACAACATAGGAGTAAGCAATGCCAGGTCCTTTGTTTGTCTATGAATATATTTATAAGCCAGCTAGATAGCTACCCCATAATATATATATATATATTATAATTCTGTTTATTATACTGCCACCTTGGGGCATCTCTACCAGGAATGCAGACTAGAGTAATAAAGGTGCTTTACATGCCAGGGTATCATAGTTACCGAAGTAAGCCAGAGATATGCTGGCACCAACATAGGATACTTCCTGTTTGTTTACAATGCCTAATCACCTTAGATACATATCAGTACCAGTCAGTTTCAGTAGGTCTTATATGCCAGATGGAAGTTCAGGAGCCTCATAATCCTAACACTTATTGACACCTATTGGTGGGGTGAACCACTGTAGTAATTACTGCTACAAATGGGGTGGGGGGCGGTTCAAACTGGAGGCTCTCCCTTCACGTTATCCCAAATGGGCGCTTGGTCTGGGTTAGATCCACCTGCGCTAACTGTGTGGTTTGCACACATAGACCAGACACTTACTTGGTGTCAAGGCTGGCAAACTTATGCAAAATGCTGATCCATCATTGCCTGAGTGCTCTTCACCATTTCTTGCTGAAAATTCTGGGCACCAGTAGTAGATATATTTCTCTTAAATAAAATATGGAATGAATAATTGGAATAAACTTTTGTGACCAGAAAAGAATCAGTGGCAAGCATTTTTCATATTCTTACATTCAACTAGCCAAAATATCTTGCACTTCATTGCCGCAATGTTTTTGACCAAGTGTCTGTCAAGGATAATTAGCAAAGAAAAAGATAAAGCAGAAACACATGTACAAGTGATCGACACTGAACACCAACATGGCTAGATGCCATAACTCAACCCAAATCCAGGTGGTTCTTCAGGGCACATGGATTAGGGTCATTAACAATAGAATGTCACCATCATTGTGGACAGTGCAAACTGGGAAACCATGACCGCGCTCACTGGATGCAATGGTTAGTTAAATTAGAACTAGTAGAGACCCTTTTCTAAACCACTTTCATGCTCAGCCCCAGTCAATGTTTGAGCACATCCTGAACCACCAAACTCAGTCCTGAGACTGAGTTTCAAAGTCTTTGGCTGGCTAGATGTATGTGTCCCTGATATGTGGGGTTGGTAACTCATATGTGGGTGAGTATGTGTCTTAGTATGTGTCAGAACAGCATCTGGACATAAGTATGATGTCAGGAAGGGTAAGGATGTTGTTGGTGATACATGGGAATGTAAATACTCAATTTTCCCAATAATAACAGTTTGCAGTATGGCTCATAATGGCATTCAGTTTGAACAGCTTGGCCCACCTTGGTATTGTGATGCCATCATTGTTCTACCCACACCTGAAATCCTGAATGCATCACCCAGTACCTGGGGACTTGCCTATAGCTTATACCAGCACAAAATTGAGGACCAGTTTGGTGGGGACTGGTGTCAGGGGATGCCCCTTTTCCAGCTTCGACCCCATTCCAAGTTCAGCTCACTCTGCTTCTATTCTACTTTTGAAAGCACTTCTACCAACTCCATTTCCACACTTCCACTTCCAGAACAACATTGGAAACAAAGGGGCTCACATAGTACATGGCATCCAGGGTTAGTCAGGGAGGGGTCAGGGAAGCCAGGGGAGGGCAGGGTCACCGGTAAACAATGGCCCTGGCTGTGGTCTAGTGTAGTATAATATGGGCTTGCTGGCAGTGAGCATCTTTAGGCTTTTCTCTCTGGATTGGCCCTCTGTCAGCTTGTGTGATTGTGTGATCTCCATAACACATGAGGGTTGCCTTTATGGGAGGTGTGCACATAGATTCTTCGGTTTTATATACAAGTCTTATGACTGCAATAGACTATGTTTATCAAGAGATTGGCAAGCAATTGTTCAGTCAGGATTTTGATCATGTGCAGTATTCTATCTACCATTGTGTGGGATTGGTGGCAGTATGGAGTGCAATGATGCGACTGCAACAAATCCACAGTTTTCAGGACAGTTGTGTGCATTTGCAGATGTTTTACATCCTGATACCCCATCTCCTCATGATCATGGGTGCAATTCAACTTGGCAGTGTCTACTCTCCCACACTATTTGGACTAACTCCAGCTTTGCTGGCACACTTAGGGCTGTCCAATTACAATTATATTATATTTTGGGCTATATTTTAATTTAATTCTAATGGTTATGGAGATGTTTTTTATTATTATCTAACTACCAAAATAAACACAGGGAACAACTCCTGCAAGGATAGGAGTCGTTGGGTGGACCGATAAAACACTGTAGTATTATATAGGCCTGGGCAGATGCTCACTACTTTTTATTACATGTAGCTTCACCCATTTTACTCTCAGATTATAGAAAAGAAGAGGGTGAAAGTATATGGTAATTTTATTGTTGGGATATAAATAAATCTACTTTTGTCCCTCCCCGAGCGGTGGCTCCTCCGACAAGAACACCTCTTTTTATTTTTACACGTCTTCTTATTTTATCTACCAACTTTTAATAAATACTATATCATTATAACTATTCATATTAATACTCCTTCTCATATATATTACAAATATCTATCCAACTACTATTACTTCATATTGTAGTCTAATATTCTCTTATTATAACTACTCATACTAATACTCCTACTCATATCTGTTAGAAGTATCTGTCCCAGTATCTATTACTCTATCTTGTAGTCTCATACTCTCTCATATGTATATATATCTCCGAGATGTTTAAATATATACAAAATCTTCTAATAACATCTATTATTCTCCTTATAAATACTACTATATATTCCTATATGTTGTTATTGATACTCTTGTAATATAAAATAGCATACATGACAGGGAGTTTATATATGAAATGCAAGGAATGTAAAGAGGGCCTCAATGCCCGGATCAAGCAGATAACAGATAAGGGGATGATTATCAGGAATAGAACAGGACTAGCTAAGAAGGGAAAGTCAGGGGTAATGGAGGAACCAAGGAAACCCAAGTTAAGCTGAAGGGTTCCCTAGTGAGTACTAAGGCTGAGGCCTCAGGACCAGGCCCAGGAATGGGTCTTAACAGGCCCCCAAGCAGGGGGCTACACCTGTCACCCATGAGCACTGGATGATCCTAGGGTGGGAGGATGGCCTGGCAATCATCAACACAGATGATTGCAGCATATGCGCAATGTATGCAGCACACTTGAGGGCTGCAACCAGCACCCGTCAAGTGCGGCTAAAAGACATGGACATCAGCAAGGCTGTTGACATGGCCTGGTCTTGGCTCACCAAGTCCATCATGGATGCCACCAAGGTGGATGTCCAGCATAACTTCCATGACCTTAAGAAGAACCTGAAGAATGTGGTCAGAGACCGTGATGATCAATGCCAAGCGTGTGAAAACAAAACACCTGGAGGAGCAACTTCAAGCCATCCAGAACACACATGTGGCCTGCAAGAGGCCACAACTGGACCCAGCCTCCCAGCCAGCAACCAGCCCATCCTCTCACATGATGGCACCCCTGCCATTGCACGTTGCCCAGCATTGGCCACTCAGATCTCCACTCCAGGCACCAACACTGGGCCTGCGCTGGGCCTCTTGGCCCAGATCGCTAGCCCCCCCTCCATGTTGGTGGAAAGGCTGAGTGTGCTTCCAGACACAGTGCACTACAAATGATCAGGCAGATGGGGGTCAGACACCTCCACCTTTGAGTTTTATGACCCCAACTGGGTGTAGCGTATCGCTGACCAGCCCAAGTAGAAGTGCAAGAAATTGCAGGGCATCCCCAACACCCACAACAGGCTAGCCATTGCTAAGGAGCGCATGACCAACATGTACCTGGCTAAGTTGTCATCACACATGGCCAGAGACCCCATGCTGTGATGGCAGCTGGCCACTGTCAAGACCCATTACATCAGTCCACACATGGACTTGCCTCTGGCGGCAGGGCCAGTTCGTCTTCCATACCCAGGGGAAGGGTAAATCATACCACTCGGAGACCCATGGACCTCTGATATGGGCTTCCTCCTGTGTCCTGTAGGCAAAACACCTCAGTGGTGCACACAGTGGTAAAAAATCTGTCTGCTCGAGGACCAGAGCTTTAACAAGCTCCTGATGCATGCAAAGGACACACTGCAGAACTTGCACACATGCAAGATGATCGGCGCATTTAGGCGCATTGAGCACAAACATTGTAACTGCAATCCCAAATGGGATTGCTTCATCATCAGGAGCGGCACCCCACTGGACATTGCAGTGATCCTTAAGGGTTGGTTCCACAACCCCGAAGGGATACCAGTCACCATCTATGAGGAAGTGGATGGGAGTCTCAACCTCATAGACATGGATGTCAGGATGTGGATGAAGACTCTGGCTCCCAAAGTCAAGGCAGTTGCTCCCCTCAGGTCATGGCTCAATGATTTGTTCAGTGTAGCTGATCAATGGTTGGGCTTTGTCAACCCCTGAGAGTGTCTGACACCCCAAGGCACCAGCCTCCACTCGTCCCTTATAGGACCCTACCCCTTAGGGGACCAGATGGGCCCTGAGATCCCACTTGCTATGCCAGCATGACCCACAAGCACGCCGTGTGGATTGAGCAGTATGTCCAGTGCAGCCTTGTTGGCATGACATTCAGATCTGTGGCCTACAAGGGTCAGTGGAAAGTTCTCAAGATCACCAAGACTAGGGCCGCAACCCAGCCTCCGCTCACTCATGTACAGCTCAATCAAGAGCTTGCCAGCATACTGCCACTGCCGCCTCCAGATGACCCACTGACCAAGACATCTTCTGCAAGGAAATGGGCCTCGATGTCTAGACCAAAGCCCACATTGAAACAGTGGGACAGTTGTCCCACAGACACCACCACCACTATGGAGGCACCACTGACTGAGCCCCAAGCTCAGCCAGCCCCATACAACATGGACATGAATGTGTCAGAGTCCATCAAGGATGGCCTCATGCAGGACCTTTATGGCCCCTGAATTGTTCATAGAGGGGGAAGGTGTAAATAACCTATTTACCCACATTGCCCCTATGGCAATGTGTAACATTAGTAGCTTAGTTAATGCCAGTGGACCCATATGGGTCCACTATATAGTTCTTGCATGGGAACCATGCAGCAGTTCCCCATCCTAAACCTTCCCTTTTTTTTTCTTTTGTGTCCATTGTTATCCATTGAGAAACCTTACCTTGTTACTGTCACTATGTAGCATCCAGAATACTGTCAAGATTGGTTTTTAGGCGTTAACATCATGTATTAGTGAACACAGTGAATGCTTGAATAGCTTGTGCAAAGAAGTATGCCGTTTGGCGAATAAGATGAACCAATAAATGTTCAGAAGGTAAGAGGGCTGCCGGAATGGGGCTCACCCTATCTACAGTCGTAGCGAAGTAGCCCGTGACACTTGACGATGTAACATGCAAGGTGTCACGGAAAGGTTGTTAAGTGGTAACAATCCTTTTGCCGGTGAATGTGCTCCTTCAGAGCCCTTTCCCAACAGCACCGATAATAGTACGAAGGCTAAGGTAATGAAGGTGAAGTACAAAAACTCACCAGTGGTGCTTAAGTCCTCCTCTGGTCAAAGATGGAAATCTATAGGAGAGGGCTCAAGATGATGGTCACAGTGAGGTCAAGTTTTGCACAAGATAGATGCATGATAATTGAACTGGGGAATATACATGTGAATGTAGACTACTTATACCAAATGCTCATATGATGCTAGCGAATAGGAAAGAGGCTGTCTTGAGTCAGGGTTGGATAGGGGTGCACAGTCGGGATACAAATAGATGAAACACATACAATAGAATGAAAGAGGAGTGCAACATGAAGCGATGGGGAGGAAAGAGGGCAAAGGTACTTATGTACGAAAACACGCCTTGAGACCTGCATACATGTTACCCTGCACAGACTCTTGGTCTGCTGGGTTGATCCCACACAATCTAGGGGTAGGATGCCCCGTGAATGCATTCCGGCCATAGGAACACCCAAAGGGGGTTGAGTCGAGAAGGTGATGGGACCAGTGATGAACCACCAAGCCAGGTAAAGGATGTCAATCATGTTTGATGGCGTGCCTACTGGCGAATGATGCGAGTAAAGAATGGTCATTCAGCGAATGCGGCAAAGGGCGAATGGAGCGAACATAGAGGAGGCATGGTCGAAGGGAAGGGCGAAGCCAAGCGAACATGGAGGAGGAGTGGTGAAAGGGAAAATAGGGATGGCTGGGTACAAGAAATAAACGAGTCATGACAAATACCACTCATTGGTCAAGTTCTGTCTGCCCTTGTGATACACAAGGCCTTGAGATCACCCCCTTTTACACTAGCACCCCTCGTCGGATCTGTTTGCTGGCCTTTCAATCCCTCATGGCCTGTGCTTCGAGGACGCAGCATGCTAGAGGGGGGGTGATGTCAGGGGACACCCTGTTTTCCAGTTCCAACACCATCCTGACCAGTTCTGACACTACTCTGAGTTCTGTTTCCATTTCCAATTCCAATTCCAGAAATATTTCCGCTTCTGGGAGAACTTCACCAATTCCACTCCATTTCTGACTTCTGCTTTTGGAACAATGTTGGAAGTCGAGCAACTCACCTAGTATGCGGCATCCAGGGTCAGTCAAAGGTCAGGGAGGCCAGGGGAATGCAGGGTTGATGGTGAGTGTCAGGTGTTGGCCCTGGCTGCAGACTAGCGTAGTATAATATGGGCTCACTGACATTGTGGGTCCGTAGACTTTTATCTTCAGATTTCCCCTTGTCAGTTGTGTGGTAGTGTGATATCCACAGATAGCTAGGGTTGCCCTTACATATGCTCTATTGATAGCCATCAAATAAACTGTGCATATCTGCTCAGAGAAGGATAGCATTGTAAGGACAATCTGCAGCCTGACAAGTAAGTACTTGTGCCCGAGAAGATGCCAACAGGTGTGCTGTCCATTCTGGCTGCATGTGAGAAGTGAGATGAATGGATTCTATGCCATAATTCTGCACTCACAATGCCAATACCCATCAATAGAAATATGTGTGGCATGTGCAACCTCAAGCCCAGTGAAATTGCACCGTGAGGCCTGTGACTAGAAAGCACTTATCTCTCATGCACATGGCAATGCAAGTTCTGGTATTCTGAATTTGCTAAGTTGGAGTTGCAAGATAGCCAGAGTAATGTACATGAGTTAGTGTGCTGCTTGGAGAAGGTGTGCAGGTCTGCAATGGGGAACAGCTCCACCACTTGAATTTGATGATGGCGAGCTGCAGCCAAACAGAGACAAAATACTTAAGCCCCTTGTCTGGAACAAAACATGCAATGTAGGTGTTTGGGGATGAATGGAACCGTGACCACTATTACCATATAGATATATCATATAATGCCCCTCTTCCACCATACTTGTGAGGGTTCTCTAAGAGGAGGCTCCTTAGGGCATGCAATGTTGCCTATTGGAAACAATGCCTTCCTTGGCTCCTTGGGGCAGCAGAATAGAGCCATGTGTTTGGTTTCTGCCACATCTAATTAGAGGTATGTGCAAAGAGAAGTATAGTACATCTGACCATGCACTTGGAGCCTCATAATTCTGTCCAGCCAATTATACCACACAGAAACCAGCAGCCACCCATTGTGTATATAGCAACCTAGAGCTTAGTGGGACATATGTATGAATACAGATACCAAGTTTACCAGCAATGAGTCTAAAAGTGGGTTGTTGATGAACTTTTTGCTATGGTAGGAGTACAGCTTCAGGATTAAGCACCATATATGTACATTCCGTTCAGATTCGTAGATGTAAGATCCATTCAGATCTGCTTCAGGTAGTATTCCAATCTTGAACTCAGGAGTATCTAGGGCAAGAATGAAGGCTAGAAAGGTAGGCATCAAAAAGCAAAGCAGAGAGATCAATCATTGGATCAATAACAGTGTGGCTGTTATATGTTTGTTGTATGTTTGGCAATGTTTTGTAACATTTGTTACGTGTAACTTCTCTGACTCTCCAAAGGAGAGGGGGGGTCTGCATGTACGTGAATGGCCACAAATGCAGTTATATAGATGAATTTGTATTAATTTTAGTGGCGGACTTTTCAATTTGTCTCTCTTCTGTGGGGGTTGAGTCATCTTATGGGTGTTGCCTCTCCCCATGTCTCTCCACAGGTAAATCTTTGCACATGTTTGGCATCCTTTGCCATTGCCTCATCTACCCTCCGCCTCTGATGCCCCTTCCCTCATTGGTTGCCTTTGCTCTGGATTGCTTGGCTACGATTTGTGAGGGCAACCCTAGCTGGCTCTGGAGATCACACTACCACACAGCTGACAAGGGGAAGTCAGAAGTATACACATAAATGACAGAATATACAAGAGAGGGGATTCTCACCTGACAAGGAGAAATCCGAAGAGAAAAGTCTAGGGACTCCCAATGCCAGCAAGCCCATATTATACAATGCTAGTCTGCAGCCAGGGCCAACACCAGGCACTCACTATCAACCCTGCATTCTGCTGGCCTCCCCAACCCTTGACTGACCCTGGATGTCATGTACTATGCGAGTCACTTGACTTCTGACACTGTTCTGAAAGCAGGCACTGGTTCTTGATCATAACAGGGTTCAAAGCACAGTAGTCCTGCATGAGTCATAGCAAGCCATCCTTCTTCTTGATGAAGAACACCAGAGATGCCATCAGAGATTTTGATGGATGGATCCTCCCAGTGTGGACTGTGGAGGTTCTCCTCAAGGAACACATCAAGTACCTCCTGCTCCCTTGGTGACAGTGGGTGGACCTTACAGTTGGTGGGTTTTTGTCAGGGGACACCCCTTTTCCAGTTCTGACACCACTCCAAGTTCCACCTATATTTTTACTTCCACTTCTGGAAGCAGATCTACCAGTTCCACTCACTTCTCTGCCTCTGCTCCACGTCCACACCTCCTCTTTCAGAACAGTGTCAGAAGTGAAGCAGCCCATGTAGTAGCATGGTTAGTGCTGCAGCTATTATTTCACTCTGACCATATCCAGGTGCTGTAAGGGCAACCCTTGCTGGCTGTGGAGATCACACTACCACACAACTGACAGAGGGGAAATCCAAAGTGTATACATAAATGAGCAGAATACACAGCACTGAGAATCAGACTTTCCATGTACAGCGACTAAGTCTGGTTTTGGGGATGATGACCATTCACTTTATCCTTTGTTCCCTTATCATAAACTTTGAAATTCAGACTGGCATAGAAACCACAGTGACCTTTGGCAATAATTTTGTTGAAAATTTGCAAAAGGCCCTTGTAGTTTTTATCCTTTTTTGACCTGTTCAGAGTCGATGTGAGCGTTGAGTGTGGCTGCACTCCGCGGTGTTGACTGTCAGAAGAAATAAAATATCCATTGACAAGTTCAGTCATGATGGTGTCAGTTGCAGCATTGTTAATTTGGTACATGCTCTTGAGGAGCGAGGGGGAAGGGATTCGCACATGACAGAGGGGAAATCTGAAGAGAAAAGTCTAAGGACCCCTACTGCCAGCGATCCCATATTATACTATGCTGGATTGCAGCCAGGGCCATCACCCAGCACTCACCACTGACCCTGCCCTCCCCTGACCTCCCTGACCCTGACCAAGCCTGGATGTGAGACATTGGACATCATGGAACAGACAGGACACTGCCCTCTAGATCAACTTACCAAATAGCTGCCTTGGACAAGAGGCACAGAGACAGCTAACTCCTCGCCGAGTGATGCATACATGCAGTACAGGAGAAACAAAAGATTCTTTTTCTATTCTATTCCCTGACATGTTTCCCTACTTACTATCCTCCCATCATGTAGACAGGAGCATTGTATAGTAAGTACAGGCCCCAGTTTAGAAACTAGTCAGTAAGACAAGTATCCCCATGTTTGCGTGCAGGCTCCCCCTTGTCTCCAAGTAAATTTTCAACCCATTTTCTGGTTATCCCAAATCCCAATAGTTATGACATTCTAGTATAAATAGCTACTAGCAAATATATAATAAATCGGACCAGAAAATTACTGTGTTCACCCAGAAGTACCTATATGCATGTTTGATTGCTGCAGGACTTTGCTCTCAACATATTCCACTGATTCATCATTGAGAGTCTATTATAACTGCCTACTCAAGTTTCAAAAGCAAAAGCTTTGGATCCTTTGTTTCTCTGATCAGCCCTGTTTTCTTCTCAACTGTGAGGGCAACACTAATGACGAAGCCACAACCAAAGATACTCAAGGAGATAAGAGCCGATACTAGGACAATGACCAACTGTGTAGTGGGTATCCTCAGTTTATAACTCTACCAACGATAGATACATGGGGACTTGCCTGTGTAGTGGGTATCCTCAGAGATCAAGCTGAGGAAACGCCACCACACGGGCTACAGTCTTATAGCGCTGGCAAGGCTTACATAATAGGGGAGACGGAAACTTGTAGAAGGTTATGGAAGGTGACAGAAAGTGATGGAAGGTGACATGTGACGGAATGTGATAGTGTGTGACATGTGATAGAATGTGACATGTGACGGAATGTGACAGAAGGTGATGGAAGGTTATGGAAACTGACGGAAGGTGACGGAAACTCATGGAAGGAAATAGAAACTTGTGGAAGGAAATGCGTGAACCCTGACATCACCCCCCTCTCAATGCTTGTCGTCCCGACAAGCACAGCTGCCACCTAGCCCTCAACATCCACCGAGACATCGTTTCCAAGTATGCCACAGGCGGGACCACCATCTCTCCTGGCCCTTCCCTTCCTGGTAACGCAGGTCAATGATGAGCTCAGGGGGATGGGCAAGTGCGGCCCTCGGAACCTTGCTCGACGTATTCGCTCTCCTGCCATGTTACGGAAACGCCGCCCCACCCAGCCTTCGAAAGTGTAGGGGGTTCCACAAGGGGGGGTTCCATCGTTGAGGAAGACAGGGTCGCCGACGTAGTACGTGTTCTCTCGTCTGTGTCGGGGTCTGAGGAATGCGAGTGCAGGACAAGTGGGCGCCTGACTCTTCGCTGGTGTGAGGTCCTCAGAGCTGACGGACCACTTTGAAGACCATGCGACGTCGAGATCACGGCAGTCAAGCATCCTTTGTAGCTTGGCTTCACTGGCTGCTCTGGATGACGAGAAGCCGGAGAAGTGCAGGAGGGCGGGATCGACACGTGACATGTTTGGCAGGTCAGAGAGGTTTTGGGTGAAGCTGGGGAGGGCAACGAGCTCAATGGCGGGCGAGGACATGGTTGATGGATGTGGTGGGGTCGATGCAGTGGAAGTGAGCGGTCACAGGTGGAGAGGGGATATATAGCTTATCGGAATGAATTGGTTAGGCGGAGGCCGATATCGCTTAGCTTTGGGGTTCTGGACCCTTGACATTATAAGTAGAAGCCCTGCCTGCTGTCCAGTCGAAGAGAGTTTGCCTGGAAGGTTCTGTGAAGTTCTGAAATCTCTGGAAGGGGAGGGACATGTATGTGGTTGCTGAGATACGCTGAGGTGCCTCTGGGTTCTGCCGGTGAAATTCTTTAACCAGTCGCTTTGCCCCAGAGACATCTTTCGCTGGTAGCCAGAGATCGTCGGCAGCTCCATAGCCCTTCCAGCACACGAGATACTCCAACCTTCCACGGAACATCCTGCTGTCTAGAATCCTTTCAACTTCATATTCTTCGGCTCCATCCCGTATGACAGGGGGGGGGGGTGGAGGGGCATGACGTTCAAGAATTGGGTCATCTTCATATGGCCAAATTCACATCTCCTGTACGCCAGTCAACTTCTGGGTTGTGTTCAACAAGCCATGTGTGACCAAGAATGATGGCAAGTCATCCAAGGCTCGTGACGGAGAATGTGGCACGTTCCGTATGATCCCCAAAGGTGCAAATAAGGTCGACTTCTTCCTTGATTGAGCCAGCCTCATTTGGGGTACCATCAATATTGTAGATGGGGATGGCACGGGGTAGGGGACGGGTCCGAAGTCTGTGTTCTCTTATAAACTCCACATCGATGAACATCCCTGTAGCACCACTGTCAAGGAGGGAGTCAATTGCGAGTGGATGCCCTGTGTCAACGGAGTGGACCTTGAGAGGTACTTTGGTGCATCGGCGGAGGTCAGCAGTACGGACATATAGAGGAACTGGAAGGTTTGCATTAGCAACTGGAGCGATGGGTTGGGTTTTTGGCATGGCTGGTTTGGTTTCAGTTCGATCAGGGATAGGAGAAGGATGCATCATATCGCCTGTGATCCCTATTGTACATGTTTCGAGAACTGAAAACCGATTCGTCGAGCGGGGCATGTCTTTCACCGCTGACTGGCCTAAAAACCCTTTCCTTCATCTTGGATAGGGGCTTCCACCTTCTGTTTGCGTTCCTCCATCGCCGCTGCCACAGATTTAGAGACAATTGCTGCAATGTCTGCCTCTGTAAGGTTTGCGCGGATTCGTGGCTTGCGAGGTTCAGGACAGTCTGGTGAAATGTGACCAGGTCTCTTACAGTTGTAGCAGGTCCGTGTTTCGGTGCGGCGGCGGGATGAGTCAATGTCCATAGGTGTCGCATTACTGGGTGGTGCTGTGACAACAGGAGCCGTAGCAGGAGTGTGGAGTGGTCGGGCAGGAGGAGGGTGATTAGGGACATGAGGTGTCTGTGCCTTCCTAACCTCTAACAGACGGTGATGATTGCGGTCAATCTGACAGGCTGCTTCCTTCCAGGCTTTGAGGTTGGATGGAAGAAAGGGCTGGGCGTGGATCTTATCAAGGATACCTGCTGGAAGGCCACGAGCATAGGCATCCTCGAGTGCCTCATCATTAAAGCCTGTCCTGCCTGCCAGGATCTCAAATTGAGCTGTGTATTCATCTGCCGACATTCCTGACGCCATCCTAAGGTCATGCAGTTTAGTGCGAGCCGTTCCGGCACAATCTGGGTCACCAAAGGCCTCCTCCACACGTTTAATGAACCCCTCCAGAGTGGATATAGAGGAGGTGCCATCAATGACAGCCTGTGTCTCGTTGTGTGCCCATATCTCCGCAGAGCCTCCTGTCATGAAGGAAAGAGCATATAGGATCTTTGTGCGCTCATCTGGGAAGGATGCTGGCTGGACAGCGATGGACAACCTGATAGACCTGATAAACCCTTCAGTCTCTGCACGGTCTCCATTGAACTTCTCCGGTTCCGCTGCTTTGATAGAGCGAGTAGATAGAGGGACACTGTGAGGTACTGAGGGCGCAAGGGCTTGAGCAGCAGCAACAGCAGCGTTGGCGGCAGCATTGGCTAAGTGGTCGTGAACGTTAACAATCTGACTGTGCAGTTCCTGATTCTGCAGTTGAAGTTGCTGCAGCTGCTGTGCTTGGCTAGAAAGGAGGCCTCGAAGAAATGGCCCATGGTCACCCAGGGAGTCCCAGTATGCGTCTGGGAGTTGGTCTGCCATAGGCTGAGATGAAGGCTGGTTAAGAAAAGTGTGTGGGGTCGTCCTATGAGCTTGATCTTCTGTGAGGGCAACACTAATGACGAAGCCACAACCAAAGATACTCAAGGAGATAAGAGCCGATACTAGGACAATGACCAACTGTGTAGTGGGTATCCTCAGTTTATAACTCTACCAACGATAGATACATGGGGACTTGCCTGTGTAGTGGGTATCCTCAGAGATCAAGCTGAGGAAACGCCACCACACGGGCTACAGTCTTATAGCACTGGCAAGGCTTACATAATAGGGGAGACGGGAACTTGTAGAAGGTTATGGAAGGTGACAGAAAGTGACGGAAGGTGACATGTGACGGAATGTGAGAAGGTGATGGAAGGTTATAGAAACTGACGGAAGGTGACGGAAACTCATGGAAGGAAATAGAAACTTGTGGAAGGAAATGCGTGAACCCTGACATCAACCCAGTCATGTGACTGACACTGAGCACTGACAGACACACATTGCTGAGCTTAATCAGCCCACACATACACCACACGCTGGGGTGCATGATGCATCCCCAGTCCCTGAAAATAACAAAATACTATCTATTCTTTTTAACCTGATAGTACACTTACAATTCCCCTCTGTCAGGTGAGGTTCCCTTTTATTGTATGTTTCCTCATTTATATATACTCCTTTGGATTTCCCCTCTGTCAGTTGTGTGACTGTATAATCTCTGAAACTAGTGAGGGTTGCCCTCACAGTTTTGACCTGGATTCCAACTTGATGGCATGGTCCCACAGCTTCCACAGCAGTAGGGTGTCAAATGACTCCTTGGCAATGACATCCTCAAATTCCCGCAGGTACTCTGGGATTTCTGCTTCCACCTTCTTCTACTTCTGAGAAGCTTCTGTGAGGCATTGGGAGGTCATTCTGGTGGTGCAGGCATGTTCTGCTCTGGAAGGAGGTTCACATACAGCAAGTGCTCCCCTTCTGCCAATGCATCTTCTAGACCAAGGCAGAAGGTGATTCGATTTCCACTTCCGACTCTTCTTCTGAAAGCAGCGGGTAGGGGCCAGAATGACATGTCTGGATGAGCTGTTCCATCTTCCACTGTTCTTGACACTCCTTCGACTTGGCATGTATGACACTTCGCCAGACAATGCCAGCCCACACATCACTAACCATTGTCAACTTCAGTTCCAACTTCCAACACCAAGCCCTTCCAACCTCAATCTCTTCTGACACTTCTGACTTCACAAAATACTTAGGACCTGTAGTTCATCAGGGGCACGACACATACATTGAAGCCACTGCCCTTGCTAGTTCCAACACCAGGTTTCATGATACATAAGACATGGTGAATGTTGTGATAATTTACAGTAAAACAAGAGTCTACCAGAACAAAAGCAAAAGCAAAGGTAAAAGCAAAACAGAACAAATCCAATGTAATAAAATGGGAACATTAATATTGCACCAGATTACTGTCAGTTACAAAAGTGACTATTTTCAATTACCAGTGGACACACCACTCGGTGTTACTCAAGGTAATGATATCAATGAAGTTTGTATGTGCAGATAAAATTCTGCGAGTTTTCCTCAGTCATGTCCGGCAATGACGAGTAGGCAGTGTGATTCTGTTATTTACTCAACTGCAGCCGAGTGCTCGGATGACACGTTTTCACCGTGCGAGTGCGTGATCTGTTTCATCCAAACGGAACCATGCTTGATTTGCTGTAACCTCGACTAACATTCGTAGCATCGTGTGGAATACGTCTCAAGCCAAGAGAGTCCAACTCATGCTCCGAGTCGAATCAGCCGGCTGCACAATTAAATGATCCTGCGCGCAACAGCGTGTGTTCCCTTCTCATCCAATTACATTCCGTCTCCAAATATCCCGGACTCAGGCGCATCGATCCATACCTCATAGATCTACCCCCACATTGAGGAGACGATCCTATGCACACGGTGGTGCCGAACAAGCCGAAACCGAAGTGTGTAATTCTGCCGTGTCCACGTGTACACATACCGGGATCATGATACACACCTCCTATTCAGGGTTCATTGTCCTCGAGCTGCTCAGTGTACGCGAAGCAATCTGCCAATGACTCAATTGCAGTGTTCTTGCTTCTCCCGCCGCTCTCCGTCCTCCGCCTCCTATCGATTTCAACAGGCTTCCAGTTACCCCGCGCGCCTATTTCAGGAAACCTTGTCTTGATTTCATCACGGAACTTCTCGTGAATCAACTAATTGATATCACCTACCCTATGGATGGCCATTAGTATACCCGCCAAGGCTGTTCTGAATTTAAGGACTGCGGCCATTATGGTCGTCTAGGTCGTCATCCTGCTTCGCCTGGACAGAACGCGGCGTAAATGATGGCGGTGACTGAGCAGAGCATGGCTTCTGATCTTCATGATGTGGCAGAACTACAGAATCATCACAGGTCATGCAAGAGCGAGGCAAAAATGGGGTTAATACAACACCAGCGGCGTGAAGAAACTGCATACTGATCAGCTTTAGGTTGCCTTGAAAGGGGTGAACATCGATAATCAGGAATATATATCGTGTTTATGTTCATCACGTCGCAATGTACACGGAAACTCTCGCACGTGTTCGACTTCCAACGCCACGAAGATGCCTGAGCCACATCCGGTAAGTCTGCCAGAGATGATCGCAAACACCCGTACGTAGTCTGGTGCTAACTCTCTAGATGGAATTTCGCCTCAAAGTTTTTCCTCTTTTTTTGCCCAGTCTCATCTCTTTTGTCTCACCAGTATCCTCATACACAGAAGGTAACCGGCTCTCCTCGTCCCACTCGTCCAGGCGCGTTAAGGCAGCCTGATAACCCTTCTCTTGGATCTCCTCGAACTTTCCAAACTGCATCGTGCCATACTGCCCATGCCTGATCAGTGCCACTATGAATGCTGCAATACACCAGACAGACCTCTTGCACGGGCATTGCCATGTACAAACAGCCTTTGGAAACCTTCGCCTCCTCGAGAGTCTTCACGCTCGACACGCTAAATCATGATCCAAGATTTCAAGCATCTGCAATTAGCGGCTGCCACGACGTACTTACTAAGCTAAGCGACTCTGAATCTCCGTGATTGCAGGAATGTTGCGTGTCGAAGAGAACGGATTCCACCGGTTAAGTAGAATCCACCACCCGGATACTGTATCGCCAAAATTTCGAGGGGAGTTGTCGTCAATCTATAGATATCGAGTGGTGTCAATACGTAAAACTAGCAATATAAAGTGGCTCCAACCCCTGCAACGTCAACGGCAATCACTGCGCTGGCCCCAAGCGAAAACATCGTGGACACCTTTGTCGCTGTCAGGGACGAGTTTTCACACAGCTTAGTTATGCTTACAGGCAAATTATCGACTAAACACCAAGGGTCAGTCAATATATCTCAAATTGCAACTCGGACGTACTGTACCCCCCGTCTACTAGCATCCCACCATTGTCACACAGAGGTGGCAACAGACCTGCTAATGTCATTGATGCCCCTGGTAAACAATCGTCAAACGGGGATCAAACAAAATTGTCGTTAACTTAGCATACTGATGAAACGCCATGCGTATCCTGTTTCATGGATCTCCATGCGGGAGGTCAAAATATTGGACGTGTTGCAAAAATAAGGCAACCACATGTCCTCAATATGGAGACCGTAGAATGCCTGTAGACGAGTAAGTAAAATATGCAAATCAAATAATGGTGAGTATACATGCCTTGTATACAGCTCTATTAAATTCATGGCCCTTGAGCGTAGGATGAGAGTCGGAGCACACTGCCATCCATGTTCATGTACGTACAGTCGTGTATGCCACAACGGGCCATGTCACGTCAGATAAAATGCGCCAGATATTGGACATCCTAGAGCTAAACTGTTTAGCACGGACAGCACTGGCCAGAATATCCACGTCACGCGCATACAGGGCCCCTACGAATGCACCAATACTGGTACCTAGAACAAAATAAATGAAAACACAAAACATGAATCTCTCAGAGAATCTCACCTCCAATATAGTCAATTGGTATACTGAACTCTTCAAAGGCTCGAAGGGCTCCCTGTCATGGATTGACATCAAGAAAGGGCTAGACAATTTGTTTAAAACAGACCAAGTGGGCGAGTCCCCTTGCTCCCCCTCCACCTAATACAATGCCCACCGATTTGCCACATAATCGACGTGCGAGACGTGAAAAATCACTGGCATACTCTGCTCTCCGTGGACGAGGTGTCGCACTCGAGCGGCGGTATTTCTGCAGTCCACTCTGCACTCTAGATTTGAAATTTTTCAGGGCAACTACGGCTGCGGGATCATGGAGAGTAGATGTAGGCCTCGAGAGAGGCATTCTCTTGGTCATCTGTTACAACAGACATAAGTATTACTCTGAAGGGAGGCGGCCTTGAACTCGCCGATAGTTCCACATGAAGGTGAGCATGTACCCATGATCGATTCTGCATAAAATCCGTTGGAATTTTATTATAGTGTTTGGGTATTGATCACCTTCAACCATTCCCGAGTGGATCCTGGATGGACGGAGCGTTCGGGGTGTAATAACACAAGCTCCTTCCTAGCAGTTGTCTTCATAGACAGGAGCAGCCGCTCATACTCTCCGAGGCTCGGGTCATCTCCCATGCCTACAACCATCACATAGTCGGCCTCCGTTGCGATTAGAATCCGCACAACGAACGAAGACAAAATAATCATACCTGTCTGATGCATGTTTGGGTCCATGGGGAGTTTACTGGGGAATCAGCAACATACAATACTATACGGTATCGCTGTTCAAGATCTGCCAACCATCCGGCAACCTTGAGTTTGCCCATACGCGTGAACGCATGACGCCCAAGATGCCGCGTCACGGAGGCCTGGTACAAGGATGATGTTGGCGCGCCAATCCCTTCTAGTGCTGTGTGTAACTTCTTGGCGAAGGTGGCGACAGGGACATCCCGTGTTGCTGGGAGTATAGTTACAGTTTTCAGATTGAAATTATTGCGCGCAAGCTCTGAGGATCTAGAAGTGGAAGAGTTTTGCATGGGTGCAACCATTTTAGTTCGCACCCCAGAGGCAATCTTCCGAAGTAATCTGACCAAAATAAGTGAACCAACCAGGCCAGCACTGACTGATTACTCACTGGACAGTTGTCTGAGGATTCCTGTGGGAATTTGATGTGAAAATTTTATCAAGGATGTAGGGCAACTGAGCGCACCGTGCCGAAATTGCATTAAATAATGTCAGTGGCATGCGGGCGAGCTCTGAGTCTCGAATAGCGTGCAGCGTCGTCGTGCGTTCAGAATTCGTGATAACGTCAAGTTCCCCAGCCGTGTCGCCTTGTCCGTATTCTGCAACAATGTCAACACCACCTCCCTCCCTGTCCAGAAAAGCTCGCAGCCGGCCATTTAACACAATGTAAAAACTATCGCTAGTGTCACCTGGTCGCCAGAGCACTTGCCCCGCTGTGACTTGCATCCAATCAAGCGATGCGTCAATATGAAGTACTATATTGATACTGCCTGTGAGCTGACTTCTCAATCAGAGGGTGGCAAGGTACAGACCAAGAGGGGACAAAAGTGATATCAGCCGTTTGGCGAGAGTCAAGAGGACGATTGGCCTCTTCTCTAACAACCGTTCCAATGCATGCGAAGGGAGAAAGCCAACGTATGCATCTGTTTTCGCCCGAATATCGACATATGAGGCAGTTCCGGTAAGAGATGCTGCATAACTTGAAATGTCAAATGACAATGCATACGATGGTGGAACAGTCGTACCCAGGTAACCAGCTATTCCACCAGGTCTAACGGTGAAGAGATGTTTGTGACTTTTGGTGGGCTTAGTCGTGGTAGACGTGCTGCCCAAAACGGCATCCGGCAGTGGCTCCGGAAAATGCGCTGGTTTATTGACGGTAGAGGATTTCGATTCAAATTTCTTGACCGGTTCGTCCAAAGGCATCGATACATCCAGCAAACCATCGATAACATAAAATAATCCTTGTCACTGACGGTGAGACCAGAAAAGTTCGGGGAAAATAACACAAACCTGCATTTCTTTCGCCTGCCATAACGAGAGGTGATCCCGCATCAAATGACAAAATCTCCACTTCATTATCAAACCCCAAAAGTGGTCGACCGGCAAGCCCTGTGGCCGACGCTGAAGTACTACTTGCATCATCTCCTACTCCCATATCAACTTCTAGCATCGACAGACTTCCAAACGACGAGTTAAACATGGCAGTCGATGGTCCTCCACCTGCCTCAGAAGACGAGGGAGAGAAGGGCGGAATACCCGGAGATCGCTCAGCTGTTTCACTCTCGCTTTCCCCGTGTCCAAGATGTGGAGGCTGTATGAGACCGATAGATTTTGCGATGCAAGACATAACTTCTTCCCTCAGATCAAAGTCACCTACACCTAGGTGACCAGCCACACCTGATCGTGTCGCAGACAGAGAACGTCGATGTGATGTGTCACCATGTTTCGAGGCGCCTTCGTGTAGAATGCTGTAGTCACGGGAAAGCCGTGATGGGTCCGAAACAACGCCTGCCATGCTATGCAAGTCACCCGGGTTCACATAGCTGCGATTACTGCTCCTCATCCCAATTCCCGGAGTACGTAAACCGAAATCAGACCCTTCAGGTCCCAGAGAGCTTTCGGAAATTTCCAATGGAGGAAGTGTGCGGGTTGTGGCCTTTGGCGTCTTGACTCCCATGTTTAGTGGTAGTGACGAGTTGTGACGGCCTGTGGTCAAGGCGTGTCCAAGATAATCTGAGGACTCATCTGCCTCCGATCCGTCTGCCTCCCTTTCTCCCAGTTGGCCAGAAGGGCCACTGTCAAAACGTGATCTCAAATCTTGCAGACCCCCACCTGGAGATGCTACGTGACATCATCATTGTATATAAGTGGGGAGGATATACCTTCGTAAAACGACGGCGTCAGCGGATGAAACGCAATATCGTTGATGAGTTTCTCGGTCCGAAGTAATTCGCTCGTGAGACCAAGGTATTTGTGAGCAGCATTGAAGGTTACTCGTGAAAAACGTGTTAGAATTACTGAATATGCTCTCAGCATAATAGACGGAGGATGACAGCACAAGTCACCTTGCACGATATGAGCAGATGCCTTCGGAAATTTCTTGGTCAGACGTTTGAAGGCCTCTGCGGGTATAACTGCCAATGTGGTGTCCTCAGTGGCTCGTGCCACTGCACCAGGCTTGATCCGCTCGGAAGGAGGACGCCCAGATCGGCCCACCCCTGATCTGTGGGTAGGTGTTGGCGGGTGTGAGCCAGATGCCTGAAGATACAACTATGATGGCATGTATTTCTGTAGTGAGAAATGAAAGACTTGCCTCGGGAACGAGGACGGTCGACCCTGATGACGAAGCAGTTCTAGGAGATCGGACCGTGTCACTTCTGCCTCTATCTGAAACATTACTGCGGCTCAAGTCGTCACCCAGATGTTCCTGGACTCGTGCACTGTGCATTCTGTCAGCATCAGCCACGGCGTGTTGCCAGCCGATCTTGACATCTTCCGTGAATAAGCTCAAAATTGTGAAAAGACTTGAAAGTGTTCCACCGCTTCCGACCTCATTTAGGAGCTGGTACCCGTTCATATCCTCCTCGTCCCACTGGACAGAACCCTGATCGATCGGGCGTCCTGTCTGGGCATATACTTGCACCATCCCATCTATAACGCAATAAAAGCTTTTGTCCTGATCCAAATAAAGGCTATCACCAGCAATCAATCGTCGCGTCTGCAGGTGTCGTGCAAGTTCATGGAAAACCTGCAGCAAATGAACGTGAGGTTCGTCACTCGGGGTCAAGCCCGTTATACGCACTGGCTTCTCCAGGAAGCCAAATACACGGATGGCCTGCAAGAACTCGTCCAAGTAGTTATGGAACATTGTGGGAGGTACATCGACCGAGTGAACGTCTGGGTGAAGCTCTTTCGCGTCTGGTTTGGTAAGTGGGGGCTCGCGCAATACCTCGTAGTCGTTGAGATATCTGGAAAGTCAACTCAATGACAATACATAATTGGAGAAAATACCATCAAATACCGAGTTCGAATAAGAAATGCAATGATCATGCATGATAGACCAAATATGACGGCAAGTGAGTAAAAGTTTAGCTATAATATCGAGTACAACCAATGGACAGTCAGCAACCACAACTTAGCTGGAGTAACTCTGACGCACGGTGAACGTCAAAGAGTAAGATAAAATGGTGTATATGTAACGTGGAATGGAGATAGTCGCAAACGCGATCAGCGCACGGACCCATGAAAGCAGCCAAACTATAAATTAGTGGATTAGAAACGATTGTTATTGTGAGATTTCTATCCATACAAATGACCCAGAAGCAGGCAGCAAGCAGAGATACCAAAGGATGAGGTTCTGGCTCCAGCATTTCGAGAGCAAAGGGATGATGTCAAATCACGTGACAGGATACATTAAAAGCGAAAGAAATCGTAGTACTACAGATCCGACACAGGATATCTGGGTATCTCGGCTAATGGCAAAATCCATGTAGCCCTACGGTGATAAAATAATTCCACAATAAAGAGGTTATATCGAAAATCCCTGAGGGGAAATCATGCTCAGTGCCCGAACAGTCGAAGGACAAGATATAGCGACGACCCCACAAATCGAATGGCGGAAATTCCAGCCAACGAGATGAACAATAAGGCAAGGTAAGGATTGAATGTTGTGTTGGCTGCAGGGGCGACATGATCGCGAACCCAATTTATGAACGCTGTTGACTGAAATAGAAGTACACATAGTCAGCATGTTGGATAAAAGACTGCATACAATGCACATACAGTGAAAAATACGATCATCAACATGTTTGTACCCACCCATGCCAATACCACATTGGTACGGGAGTTACGATCGTGGTCGGCGAGTTTCGTCGCTGCATCGCGATGCTCCTTCTCCTGAGGGACAGGGTGCCTCAAAGATGCTCGACTTGCCGCCCACATACTGTCCACATCTTCACGCGCTGTAGGTATTTCCACTTCCAGCAACTCTTTTCCGTCGGCGTCTTTGACTTTCTTTGCCCCTCCAAGGTCCTTAGCAGCTCCATTGTCACCCTTGGTACCCCAGGTAACATCGTGCAGATTGCACATCGCGTACATCACTAGAATTGAGCTCAGCTTGCAATCACGCCATGGAGAGGATGACAACAGACATACTCAGAATGTTTACGTCTAAACATATCTCAGTGAGAGGGTTATTATGTCGAGCAAAAGCCAAGGACTCACAGGTAGGTAAGAGGAACATGTATTGGAGGAAGCTAGTGAACATGTGCCAGCTAACGCATATCGTCAGAATGCTGCCCAGTCACATCGATGGGACATACGGTTCAAAGTGCAAGATCGATGAAAACAAATATAACCCATATGTGGCGGCGAGGGAGATGACCTACAAAAATATCAGAAAATAAGTTTAAAACTTCAATCAATAGCACACTCGCAATCTCTCGGAAGGTCGCGTTTGTCTCAACCAGACTGGTCATAATGAGCTGATGTGCCATAGCCAACAACATTGACTACGCACTGTCCAAAGTCTTTCCAGCCTGCCAAAGTATGGGGTACAGCAAGATATACAGTCCATGCTGCGCACCATAACGTAATGCAATTCACCAGACCAAACAGGACGATGGCAAACGTGTACGTCCACTTTGAACCTTGGGGCCGGTTCCCGAGGGAACAGACGATCATCATAAAAAGCAAAGCAAGATACAGCTGAGACGATCGTTAGTGTCTGGATGTAACAAACTACGGGTACCAAACACAAACCTTCAGAATGACCTCGAAAACCTGATTGCCAGCCCCCTTGCTCAAGAAATTGAATGCGTCATTCTTCTCCGACGTCGCAGCTTGAACGACGAAGAAGAACGCCAAATAGAAATTTGCCAATGACGTCCATGTAAAGATAAGCTGTATAGCATTGTAGATAAACTCAATCTGGAGCAAGATCTTGCGGAAGAAGTTCTGGCCTGATGTCCAGATACGAAACCAAAACACCGTTGCATGCACGGCGGCGAACAATGAACCATTCAGCCATCGACGTCTCTGGCTGATTAGCTCCGGCACGGAGGTAGGCACGTCTGTTGATGCCTTGGCGCTTTTCACATAGCGGAGTCTGGTAAAATCATATCAAATGGAAACCAGATGCAGACAGGGGAGATGGAATCGTACACCCAGCCTTCACGTTTCTTGGTCACGATCTCAAAGCACAAGATCCGGTCTTCGCGCCTGTCAGAGGTAAACAAGTACACAAGTAAAACCGCCCACTCACCTTCAGCAAGGTACATGTTCCGTTCTAAGACCGAGAACGTGTCAGAGATAAGACTACTGGACTTCACAGTCGCCAATGCCTCTCACCGAAAAGTCCGGCGCCGCCAGACCCTCCGCCATGCATTGTTTCGCCCTTGAAATAGGAGGCTAATGGACCTTTTCCGTTGGGTCCATTCAATAGTGCCTTGTAACGATAAGCACTAAACGCTCCAGGGAGCACACTAATGTACCCGAATACACTCTACGATTCTCACTTGAGCCATGCATACGGAAGTCAGTACTACGGATCACCCACTTCAAGAGGCTTGTCGAGAATATTCGACATTTTATACTGAAATGGGTGTCAACACTAAGTTCCGTCGCCTTGAAAAAACGTACCTCGAAATTCTGGGAAGCAGCCAGGGGACTGGTTAACAACAAAGAACATCCACGTCCCGTGTCAACACAGATCCTAAAGGGCCTCAATCATCCGTTCGCAAGAGGATGATTCCACTATAACTCACTCGCCACATGCGCCTCCAACATTAGGGTGCTTATCGAAGCCTGCAAGGTTAAAGTCAGATCGATATTCTATGAGAAATTTCAACACCGACATTTCCACAGCTCATATATTGAGGTCCCAGTGGGCTTGGTACCTACGTCGAGAAGGACGCACACGTTGGGTTGAAGCAAGGGCCCAAAAGCGTTAAAGAACCATCGGTGGCTGTTCAATTTCTTCTTGTTCTGCTCCTTAAGACAGAAAACTATCTGCACAGGGCAGGAGCTAGCCGATACTTCACCAGCAGCCGTAACCACTACCTGGGAGGTATATCTACATAATGAACTGTGAACAATCGCCATGCAGCACACGGGAAACGCTTACTCGAAGATGTGCGCGGTTACATCTTTACCGCCGACAGAGTCCTTAGCGATCCCTTCTTGATAGCAACCCATCAGGTTGAGAACTTGGAGCGTTCGTTTGTTGACCTTGTTCCGGCCATCGCTTACTACGCACACGACAACCTTTTTCCAGCCTTCTGAGCCCCAAGTCCTAGAACGACTGCGAGAGCATAAATGGGCCACATTCTTGATAACCCTGCAGCAGGTATTAGTTTAGCATTATAATGATCAAGCAAGACTTTTCCCCCACGCATTCATTGTCTTCACGAAGAGAACTTCATCTTCATTGTACATTGTCATGACAATGAAGAGCTCTGTCTGGCGGCCGTACAGATAAGGTCTCAAGGTATATTTTTTCCGCATGAAATCGTCCGGATCACACGTGGCAGCAGTATACCGCATCGTGCTCATCTCCTCGCTTTTGTTGTTGCCAGTGACGATGTGGGTTGGGACAGGTACGTCAAGGACAAGGTTGCCTTGCTGCAGTTCGACTTGTCGCTTAGACTGTATGAAAGGGCGTAGGGACGATTACTCGAGTAGACTGGCATGATTAGCACTCACCCGTCGTCGCATCAATTTCTCTCGAACTGAGGAATATCCCGGCGATGGACCGTAGGCTGGACGAGGGCCATAGTCGCTAAAAGGCTGCTGCGCTGGGGGATACGCCTGATACGGCAAGGGGGGAACTGGGGGAGTATTGTGTACATTTACGCTCCTCATTTCCTGCTGAGGGTTCAGATACGCCTGGGAATAGTCACTCTGATAAGACTTTGTTTCCCAGTTGGAGTGGCCGTCGCTGGAGTAATAGTCCGCTATAATATGGGTGGTATCTTGGTAGTAAGGATCTTGTGGTTGCTGAGAAGCATGAGCAGCATATCTGGGTCCTGCGCCTCCCACCGTGCCAGCATGAGTAGGATGTGCGCCCGCATATGGGCTGCCGCCAGACGAGTAGTACTGATGCTCCATGGTGTCGCCCTCGGGGTAAGCCCGAGACAAGGTAAAAGAGTGGAAGTTGTAAGGAGTGACGAGGTGACGAAAGACTCCGCCGACGATCGGTGTCAAGAGCTTGGTGGTCAACGGAGCCGAGGTGAGACGAGAAATGGGTCACGTGACCACAAATGCCTTTCCGTGTTGGGCAGCTTCATAATTATTGGTTACCTAGTTACAAAGATATATGGTGTAGTAGCTTATATCGATGGAAGCCACGCTTGCACGAGCTATAGTTACTCGATTTGAAACTCGAGGTCTAGCCGAGCCGCCGCCGCTGGCGATCAGGCTGATTCTGCCACCTCAGGTGCATCGCCTACTGCCACGGCTGATGCAATAGAGTGTTTTGTATACCCATAGATATTAGCTCGACTGAATGGTGCCTAATATTTTCAATTCAGTCGAGCTAACATCTACAGATGAGAATACCACCATAGGACAGCGCCAACGCCGGGTAACATGGGGCTTCCACGACGCGGAAAGGAAGGCATCCTTTGTCGGAGATCCGCTACCGCAAGAGTATACTATTTAAGCACACAGCGACACCAATACACCATAATCGATATTTACCTTCTCGTACTTCACAGGACAGCCAAGGTACATTCGTCCTATGTCGAGACGGGCAGATCCAGGGGCACTCCATTAGGATCGAGGAAGGAGGGTGCATCCTACAAGACAAAACAATTAATGGCAATGCGGGTGTCGTTGCCCAGGCGGCCATCCCCGACTCTCTCCGAAGGAGAGGGAGGGTCTGCGCGTTTGAGACATGTCCTACGCGGTGCCCTGTACCAGACCCGAGATGTCCGCACAGTCTTGTAAGTATATAAAAGAGAAGCAGTCTTCCTATACCTCCAGATATATTAGTGGAGACCAGTTTTCATGACGCCCGTCGGGCAGCTTTCGACTCATCAGAATAAATGTTGCAAACACAGGCAATGCCTGGTACTGGGCTCTCCACAGGCATGGAGAGAAATTATCTTGATCATTTTTACAGAAGGAGAGCCTGGTAATGACTTTCGGAAGTATGTGACCTTGCGAGGCCGTTAGGGTTTATGGACTCACATCTCCATATTTTGATAAGCCTTGCGAAGCCTTGTGACCGACCACCAAGAACGAAGGGGATTAAATCGCAACCGGCAAAGAGAGTATCCGGCCTCCCGCACGTCGCGGAAGCATATCCACTCCTTACTTATAGGACACACAACAACCAATACTAACTAGTACTGCGATTTGGGTCTACATGCAGCCTCCGGTTCCCTACCCAGATTTTGCAGCCAATTTTCCAGGCGGAGAGTCCTTGTTCGATGGCCCCGTCTTCGCCATTCCTGACCTACCTGCAGACTCTAACCTCCTCTCGTCTGCGGAAAGCAACTCATTCTTCGGATTCCTGGACAAATTCGAATGGGAATTCGACCCCGTGCTGCCCCACGGCATGCCCATGTTCTCCCCCACCTCATCCGGGTCAGATACCGCTGCACCCAGTGCCGGTTACTCGCCGCCACCTAATGCACAACGTGCAACTCGAGCAAAAGTTGCTCAAGAACAGCCAAGTCACCCGCCACCACGTTCCTCTGCGTCCTCCTCCTCATCGCCCCCACCCCGTCCTGACCCCCCGCATCACAACCATACCACACGCACGAAACCGCTCCTCAGCACGCCTCAAAAGCGGCTTAACCATATAATGTCCGAGCAGAAGCGACGAAACGCTATCCGTGACGGATATGCTACTTTAACAAATATGCTTGCACCAGCTGGTGCCCCTATTGGCTCGGGCATCCCCACGCGAGGCCGTCCAAAGGGCAGTGGCACACGGGGAAAGAAAGGCTCAGGGGGCGCGAAAGGAAAGAGCGGTGTGTTATTCAGGGCCGTTGAATATTGTAGGTGGTTAGAGGAGGGCTGCGAAGCGTTAAGGAAAGAGGTAGAGAGGATTGAGGTTACAGCAGGTTTTGGAGGACAGGTATTATAGCCCCCGTGGGCACTTTTGTGCTTGTTATGCGCCATTGCATCTCTGCACTTATGGAGACTGTGGGGGAATCTCCTTTTCTTTTCTGCCTGTGATTCTGACTATTCTTTCGCCAGGCATCCTTGGTTCATCATCGACTCATACACACGCCATGTCACTTTCTGTATCTCTCACTTCATCCACCAGTCCACGGACTAGTTATAATCGCCAAACCATATCATTGTACGTGTATAGTAATCATCAGAAGCATGGAAGACGGAAGAGACTGTTTTGAGGCATAGTGGAAGCGGAAGACATAAAAACCAAAAGATGACATGGAAGACGCCTCCCCAGGAACAACGCCCTGGTGAAGGTATGTGTAAGAAGCTCGGAAGGTGACGGAGAGTTGGTAGGTTAATTACCTATAAGGTATACGTCTCTATGCATACTACCCAAGGCCTCCATTATAGTCACGGAGGTTGCGACCAAGAAAAATCATTGTAGGATCAAGCACATATTTACAGAACGATACTTGCCCCATGACGGAGTGCAGGAAACGCTAGACATACATTTTTTCTTTTTCCACGCCCAATCAAAGGATCGAATGAAATACGCCAATAAGGAAAAACCATGCATAGGCCGCCTTAAGACGGTGAGGGCTGAGTTGCTGGATGTCACATCCACGTTTCAGGTTCTCTGTAGCAACCAGGTCTCCATATCCTTCAGGACTCTCTGTCGCTTTTCATCGTCCTTCTGATCAAGGCCAACCTTCGTCATGACATGTTCATAGCCTTCATAGATTTCAAGCGCTTTGTCCTGGCTACCGGCAGCCTCAAAAAACTTTACGGAGTGGAGATGCGAAGTGGCACGGTCGTGATTCCCATGGACAATGCGAAACGGAGTGGTGAATGATGTAGCCACCGTCGGCGTGAGATAGGATACGCAGCCATAGAGCATAAGCCCAGTCGCGATGCGAAGCTTGCCGTGGTACCCACGAGGGTCCGCTGTTAATTACAAGAATCGTGAGCCTGTACTTACGCAGAGCATGACACCCAAACCTAGAAACTCCTCTTCCACGCGAGGATCGTCACTGACATTACCTTTGACGGCCTTGGCAAAGGGTAGTCGACCTGCGAAGAAACATATCATGCGAGCTATCTTGTGCATGATAGGGTGTGGCATCGTCTCAGGAGCGACTTAATGCCTTGTTGAGGAATGTGCCACAGGCAGACAAAACAGAAAGTGCTTACTCCCGAGCATTGGGGCAATTCCAAATACACCAGCGACACGCTCGCCGCCAGGATGACGGCTACCTTCCATGGTTAATTACTCGCTGAATCTTTACGCGGGGTGATGAGATACATACGCGCAATAATTGAATCTATAATGATGTCAAGTCAGAACGAGAATTCAAACATTGAAATAGAGACCTACATAATCCCAGCACCCATACTGGTTCCTACGAAGAATGTCTTTCGTCTGGTATCCGATAGACTATCCACATCGACTAGGACCGCTTCAACACCATCTAACAGCTGTTCTGCGGTAGGTATATAGACATGTAGTCCACAGGAGCGCCCGTGCTTGGTGGACTGCTCAGCATCGCGCATAAACATCTTTCGGGTTCAACTGACTGATGGGAGATCTGGTACAATGACTCTAAATCCCTTCCCGAGGAGATTAGACACATGAGGTGCCCATTTCCCTGCGGCAGCGTGTTAAAAGCTCGCCACAAAGTCTTCCGAATCATACACACCTCCATAGTCATTGATGCCTAAACGTTAGGATAATTTCTCCCTTGTCTAAACACATGAGGGGCGAAGAACCCATGTCGAGAACGTACCATGGAGCATCACAATGTCGCAGTCGTTTCCACTCCCCTTCTCCCAAATTTTGTAGTATAACCATTTCTTCCCTCTGGAAGAGTCAAGTTCCGCCTGCGTCAATTGAACGTCTTGTCCCATACGGGTATCCAGGAATACACGGCGAGAGGTAACTTTGATTTCCTTGTCCGCCTCTAATGCTGTCTCGTATGGCGAGGTTTCCAATAGATATCGGCCATACGTAGGGTCCGCAGGGGTATAAAGACCAGTATTTTCTAATATAGGTCGTATTAACACGTCAACTAAAGTGTTCATGTTAAGTTTGGCAGTCGATCGAAACTCAGACCAGCGTCTAACCACCTCTTCGACGTGTCCCAGTGACTTTAAGAGCTCTAGATACCCGCACTACCTACTTGGGATGGCATACGCGAAGAGGGATGATGACAGCGGCCTGAGCTCCTACTATAACAACAAGTCCACCATTACTCAAGAAGCTCGAGTCTTCAACGAGTCGCCCATTAGCCCGCGAAAATGCAGGGCCCTCCTTACACGCATTGTGTATCTGCTTTATATTGGAGAGTCCTTTGGGACACATGAAGCTACGACCCTTTTTTTTGGAACGACCAAGTTGTTCCAGCACAAAGACGTGAGCATGCCGTTGGTTCGGACATTCAGGAACACTCCTCACACTTTCCACCACAGAGCGCGCTGCGACAAATGGTGTACCTCGCAATCAAGGAACTGTCCTGTTATGCGGAAGATGTGATCATCGTTACCAGCAGCATTATGAAGGACATGCAGCAGCCAAACCTTGATGTCATCTATCGTCCAAACGCCATTCGGGCTCTTTGTCGTATAACAGATGTGAGTATCAATATGACCGTTGTCTTCCCCGCCTTACGCATGAGCAGCCATCCATGGTCCAAACCGTGGAACGCTTTTTCAAAGCAGCCATTGTGGATCGTAATCCTTCCATTTCATCCGCAGCTCTCGTTTCCTCCTACCACTTGTATCCTGTAGCCAAAGACGTCATCAAGCGGTGGGTCAACGAAGCCCAGGAAGCGGTCAATGCGAAGTCTTCTTCCTTTTTCGGCGTGTCCAGTTCCGCGTCGTCCTACCTCAATTTTGGAGGCGGGTCACAACCGTCTACACCAGGGTATCAAGCAATTCCATCAACCAGTTACATCACACAATATCATGCATTGGGGCTTCTTTATGTAATACGGCAACAGGATCGTATGGCGGTCACGAAAATGATCCAGCAACTGGGTGGAGGTAGATCTGGAGCAGGAACGACTTTAAAGAACGCCATGGCATTATGCATGCTCATCCGGTATGCTGCTAAAATTATGGAGGAAGATCCCAAGTAAGTACGATTTATGACTATAGTTCTGACGACGAGCTCATCTGCCGGCAGCATGCAAAAGCAGATGTTTGATCTCTTAGAAGGCTGGCTGCGACACAAATCAGACATGGTCAATTTCGAAGCTGCGCGTGCCATTTGCGAGATGCGCAATGTTACGGCACAGCAGCTGACTCGCTCCATAGCCGGTGAGTCAAGTTGTCCTGATAGTGAGATAACACGACAGTGACATTGGTGCAGTTCTCCAGCTATTCCTTTCGTCGCCTAAGCCGGCACTTAAATTCGCGGCTATCCGGACCCTGAGTGCTTTGTCTCTCACTCACCCCACTAGTGTCGCCACGTGCAATCTCGACATGGAGAACCTCATTTCCGACTCAAATCGCAGCATTGCCACATACGCTATTACGACCCTACTGAAGACTGGCAACGAAGCATCGGTCGACCGCCTCATGAAACAAATTTCCGGCTTCATGTCTGAAATCAGCGACGAATTCAAAGTCATTGTCGTCGATGCCATCCGGTCCCTCTGCTTGAAGTTCCCAGCCAAACAGGCTCTCATGCTCAACTTCCTGTCTGGCGTGCTACGCGATGAGGGTGGCTACGACTTCAAACGTGCGGTTGTCGAGGCCATCTTCGATATGATCAAGTTTATTCAAGACTCTAAGGAAGCTGCGTTATCGCATCTGTGCGAATTCATCGAAGATTGCGAGTTCACAAAACTCAGCGTACGAATTCTATACTTGCTTGGTATCGAAGGGCCGAAGGCTCCTCAACCCACCAAATTCATTCGTTATATCTACAATCGCGTTGTCCTCGAAAATGCAGTCGTCAGGGCTGCCGCGGTTTCCAGCTTGGCCAAGTTTGGTGTGAACGTCGCAGACATGACTGTCAAACGAAGCATCAGTGTGCTGCTTTCCCGGTAAGCGTTTTATAACGAAATCGGTGTCTTATTCCTGACAAAAGAGCCTCCTAGATGCCTGGATGACGTTGACGACGAAGTTCGAGATCGGGCTGCTATGTACCTCCGGGTAATTGACGACGCTTCTTTGGCTGAAACTTATGTTAAAGAAGGTAAGGCCACGAGTTTTGTATGCTAGGTGACATTGACATATATGCGATTATCCTTAGATTCGGTCTTTTCACTCTCGGCTCTGGAATCGAAACTTGTGTCTTATGTCAATGATACGGACGCGAGTAAACAACCTTTTGATGTATCTTCTATTCCCAAAATCAGCCGCGCCCAAGCGGCTACTGAGGTTGCTCGTGAGTGTTTATACGATCCAAACTGTTGATATTGACCAACACTACGCGAAGGTCCAAGCAGTTTGGACACTATTAGCGCCCCGGTTTCCAAAAAGCCGGATGCTACGGCTGTAGCGCCGCCCCCGACGGCAGCTGAAACTCAGTCAGCGTATGCTGCACAGCTTGCTGCTGTCCCTGAGCTGGCTTCATATGGGCCTGTCCTCAACAGTAGCGCTAAACCAGCACCGCTGACCGAGAGTGAGACGGAATACCTCGTTACATGCGTCAAGCACTTGTTCAAAGACCATGTCGTATTCCAGGTGAAACTTCTTTACGTCTCTTCCGAGGTTGTCCTAACTCTGAATCATAGTTTAATGTGTCGAACACGTTGCCAGACACCGTTCTAGAGCAAGTTTCCGTGATCATGCAACCGGCTACCGACTCGGGGTTAACAGAGGATTTCATCATTCCCATACCACACCTGACTGCCGCCGATTCTCCAAGCATTGTCTACGTCTCCTTCACGCGTGATGATCCAAGAGAGTACACGCTCGCTTCCTTCCAATGTACACTCAAGTTCATCAGCAAAGAGCTAGACCCATCGAGTGGAGAGCCCGAAGAAGAAGGGTACGAGGACGAGTATCAATTAGAAGAAGTAGAGCTTGGTGCCGGAGGCGACTATATCATCCCCAGTTATGCTAACTTCTCTGCGGAGTGGGATCGCTTACGGAGTGGATCGACTGCAACTGAGACATTCGCACTGTCAGCTATGGACAGTATCAAAGGTAAGCAAATGTATTAGTAAGACACAGAGTTTGCTTAACAAAAGTACACAGCTGCTGTAAATTCCATTGTGGAGATTTTGAATATGGAACCCCTTGGCGGTACAGAGCATCCCTCATCAACCTCTGTTCACACTTTGCAATTATCAGGCCTGGTTACTGGCGGGGGCGGGAAGGTGCTTGTGCGGAGCCGGATGACTTATTCTTCCGGAAACGGTGTAACCCTGGAGCTGGGGGTGCGTGCGGAGAAGCCAGAAGCAACTAGGCTTGTAATAGCGGCTATTGGGGGTTGAATTTAAGCTTAAAGGCTGTACATAGTGGAGGAACCTCTTATCTATTGTGGGCCCTGCAGGATCCCGGAATTTGAAAACCCGAGTGTCAGAGCCACGCTAGTCCACTTAAATGGGCTGATCGGTACGACATGGCAGTGGCTCGACCTTCGAGCGCCCTCATGTCCCTGCCTACACCCAAAGCCATCAAGGTCGACACTCGTGGAGCTGTGATATTGCACGAAGAATCCCCAGAGGTCAGCCTGAACTTGATGTGCTTAGGAGTGTCTCTCATATCAGACAGACAAGAGATAGTCGAGGTATATATTTGCCAAACTACATCGAACCCGTCTCCCATATCGCAGTCGACGTAGGTTTTTGTCTCGCAGCTAAGAGCGGCACTGAACAACTCGCAGATCGGCGGGTCGCTTGCCAAAGTGGTGTACTTCACTCGTTCACCAGAGCCCCTTCCGCCATCTCGTTCTTCCTTGAATGGGAATGTCCAACGCAGCCCTAGTAGTTCTCCCGGCACTGACGGATGCTCTGAAGACGTGTCCCGGCATCTCCTCCGCAGTGGGGCTCTTACACCCCTCGCCCTGGAATCCAGTTCGACACCGCTGGAACCAGGGTTGTCCTCCAAGCTTGCCAAAATGACCCTGAAGCATTTCCCCGGAGGATCACTCAATTTCGAGCGATTTGAGACGTCGAATCTTGAAGACTGTGTCGCCTTCATCCGCTCACTCATCACTCGCTCTGCGACGGTAAATGGCGTGACAGAGGATGAGATGAAGAGAAGCGTAAAGATCATGGCTACAGGTGGAGGCGCACATCGTTTTCACGAGCTCTTCAGTGAGGAGCTTGGTGTCGAAGTCAGAAGGGAGGATGAGATGGAGTGTCTCATCGAAGGCTTGGGTTTTATCACACATATCCCAGATGAAGTCTATTTCTTCTCGGACGAACTGATTCACTCCGTCTCCCATCCCGATAAAACACCACAGAATCCTCCAGCGGCCTATGTGAATGGTTCAGCAGGGCCTTCGCAACTTGACGTGCTTGAACGACCGTCTCCGAACCCGCCACAGTATAATGTGTCTTTTGCTACCGATCCTAGTCCACAATTTCCATGTCTTCTAGTCAATATTGGGTCAGGCGTGTCGATCATCAAAGTGGACGAAGGCGGCACTTTTGAACGAGTCAGCGGGACAAGTCTTGGAGGCGGTACCCTCTGGGGTTTGCTGAGTCTCCTGACTCCTGCCACCAGTTTCGATGGTCAGTGGCCTTACTATATCTTTATGAGACGCGGCTTATATGACATGGCATCTAGAAATGTTGGCTCTTTCGGAACAAGGAGATAACGCCACGGTGGACATGCTTGTCGGGGACATTTATGGGCAGGATTATTCGCGCTTGGGGCTGAAATCGACTATGATTGCGTCGTCATTTGGCAAGGTGTTCAAGAAGGGCGAGGGAGGACAAAGGCGCAAGTTTTCCGCTGAAGACATCAGCCGCAGCTTGCTATACGCGATTAGTAACAACATTGGGCAAATCGCGTGAGTTTACTCATTATTACTGTCTTTTGGAGGCGACCTCAAGCATCAAGGAAAGGTACATGAATGCTGAGAAGTATGGTCTGGATAAGATATACTTTGGAGGGTGTTTCATACGTGGTTAGTAACATTTTTGTGGGGCATGCCAACCACTGAGATGTCAGGTGTATCAGGCTATGCAGCGACTGTCACTACGCTGTCGTACGCAATACGGTTCTGGAGCAAAGGCACGAAGCGCGCTCTATTCCTTCGACATGAGGGGTTTCTGTACGTATTCTTACTTCTCCAGATAACCTCGTATTTACCAGACTTATAGTGGCTCTATCGGAGCGTGGATCAAGAATATTGAGGTTCAGGACGTCGACCAACGAATTAATGGACGCTAGAATGGATGCTGTTAATTTATTGACAAGGAGGACCTATTGTATTAATTGTACTAAATTTTTATTTTTTTATAGAAATTATTTCGCTGCCTGTCCCCATCGTGACTTATCATCGCTGTCCTGGCGAGAGTGAGGAACTTGCGACTCCCCTCCCAAATCTACAGAAACCAGGGAAACTTATATCATAATGAAACAAAGCACAGTCGTCTTGAGAGTTCAGACACCTACGGGGCGTCGGTTGGTGACATGGCAATATGCCACAGAAAGAAGGAAGACTATCGTCTCTGATCACTCGATCCAACTCGGCCTGTGCCAGAAAATGTATGTGTAAATATGACCATGACCGTATGATGTCCTTGCAGCATTCCCGGCTACTGCAGGGAAAACATGACCCTGTTCAAGGGACAGAAGTGACGAAGAGGCGCTGCGCGCTGAGATGCTTCGGGTTACATCATCGGCGTCGGGAGCCAGACCTGCTGAGTGGGGACTTAGAGCTCTGTAAGTAGTTCATGCAGCGATTCCATGCATATTGATCCGCTGACCTAGTTCGAGAATGAAATAGTGATCAACCGAGCTCACTCACCATCACAAGTCGGCCCGTATTGGTGTGGATTTTCCTCTAATACTGTATGTAGTTCAATTGCTATCTTGTAATCGGGAACTCAAGACAGATAAAAAATCGAGGGGATTGTTGAACCATATTATGGCACCATATATCGAGCGAGGGTTGAAACGCCGAAGTTGTTCTCGTCCCTAAGAGTCGTTTAAAACCTATGGGTGCACCCCGCCTCCTGGGTGAGAATCTGCAGCAATAACACTAGCAGCCCCGAACCAGAGAGGTTGTCCTGGACGAGTACAGAAACATAGTGCAAGGAGCTTAGTGATGAGAAGGCGCTATGCAGATCTTGAAAGTTTCCAGGAGCGTTGGTCACGGTTGGTAAAGCTAGCAGGAGCGCATCATTATATACATAATACGCTGTAATTTCTAGAGCCCTTTAAAACGTTATTAGATCCAAAACAGGTATGAATCCTGTATTCATGTCTCTTTACATACCACAGTTTTAGTTTTACAGCAGTGGTGGCCACCACAAGAGTTCCATGAACTCAACCACATTATTTAATTTTCTATTTTACGCATCGCTTGTGCAAAGCCTACCCCTGACACATTGGAACTGCATAATTGTATTTGATCCGGTTCCAGAATACTGCCATTTATTGAAGGCGGGGATAGCTAATAGTATATAATCCAAGTTAGAGGCTGTCAGGGGGCACCCTGTTTTCCATTTCCAGTTCCGACACCACACCCAGTTCCGACTCCATTTCCGACTCCGCTTCCGGTTCCGATTCCATCTCCGCCTCCGCTTTTGGAAATGATTCCGCTTCTGGGAGAACTTCCACCAGTTCTGTTCGCCTTGCCAGTTCCACCCCAATTCCCGACTTCCACTCCCGGAACAGTGTCGGAAATCAAGCGACTCGCATAATAGGTGGCATCAAGGGTCGATCAAGGGTCAGGGAGGTCAGGGGGATGCAGGTTGATGGCGGGTGCCAAGTGTTGTCCCTGGCTGCACAGCGTAGTATAATACGGGCTCGCTGACATTGGGGTCCTTAGACTTTTCTCTTTGGATTTCCCCTTGTCAGGTGAGAATCCCCTCTCTTGTATACTCCGTTCATTTATACATACTTTGGATTTCCCCTTGTCAGTTGTGTGGTAGTGTGATCTCCACAACTAGCCAGGGTTGCCCTTACAGCAGAAAAGTCTCTCCCCTAGAGGACCAGCGGTCGTACTGCGCGTTGCATTCGCCATAGGTGCGTTCGGAATCGGAGACAGCGACTCGGAGATCGCAACCTCTTCGCACACACAGCGTACGACAGCCCCTCTTCTTACGTCGAGCTCCCAACCCCGGAAATCCCGTCCCATATTTCTCCTTCCAACATGGATCTGGATGATCGTCTTCGGAATATGGAGGAGGAATTGACGCGGAACCGGATGAAGACCGACGCGATTGAAACAGCCTTACAAGCGATTTTGGCTAAGTTAGATATTCCACAAAGTGGTGGAAATGAAATGCTGGATGATCCAGATTTCGGAAAAGCGGAACTAGCGGAAGAGAGAAGTCCGCGAAGTTAGCAAAGGTCAAACCCGCAACTCCAGCGGACTTTGACGGAGATCGGGAGAAGGGATGTGCATTCTTCAACACATGCAGCATCTACTTTGCAATTGTCGGAGACCTCTTTCCGAACGACCAGGCTCGGATTCACTGGACATTGTCCTTTTTCAATTGGACCGCGCAGCCCGTTTTGCAAACAAGGTGATCCGACATGAAGCAAAGGGCAAGGGGAACTACTTCCGGACTGGGACGCCTTCGAGAAAACATTTTCCGACCAGTTCTGCCCGAAAAACGAGCAGCTCACAGCCCTTACGAAGCTCGAGGGACAAGCTGGTACCAGGCCAAGGATCCGTTCGATGACTACATTGACCACTTCCAGGAGCTCATCAACCTTGCGGAATATGACGACGACAAGACGATCGTCATCAAATTCCGACGAGGACTTGATCCGACACTCCAGAACCAAGTTGCGCTGCTTGGGGATGGAGCTCCGGATTTTGATGACCCGGAAGGGTGGTACCAAGCTGCGCAGAAGGTGTCTGGAACAGGGAGGCAAATGAGGCTTCGTGGAGACGAGCCGGAACATGACACGCAGTTCCACTCGTCCTACTCCACCTGTGCCAAAACCCGGAAGCGCATTCATTCCCACACGGAAAATATTTCCGATGCTTGCTCCGCCTGCTCCTATTAGGAACCATAGCCCTCCTCCCTTGAAGAGTGGCCCTGCCCCGATGGATGTTGACCGCATGCGCGGAAAAGGCCACGGAACTATCACCTGCTTCCGCTGTCGACAACCAGGCCACTATGCTTGCGAATGCCCCCAAGCCTTTGATGTCCGGCTTATGACCACAGAGGAGAAACTAGAGCTCCTTCCAGAGTTCCTCGCACTTGCGGACATAAGCGGAGTGCCCACTGCAGAAGACATTTCCGAAAATGCGGAACATGGTCCACCGGAAGCGGAAGATGCGTCGGATTTTGTGACACGCAGCGGGTGAGATGTGTGCCCCTGCTGCCTGTACATAACCGGTTTGCCTGTCTTGAAGTAGAGAATGAAAAGCCCCCACTCCCTCACTTCATACAGACCCACCGGATAAAGTCACACAAAAACCAAAACCGACACCCCATCCATCCCGCATCCGCCCTTGGGAGAGACGCCTTCCGAAGCGCTATGTTGTTGCTGCCACCCCTGGCCCCAAGTCACTAGTCATTAAGGTGGAGATCCAGACGACAGATACGGCGGAAGTCAAATCCGGACCCGCCCTTGTCGATTGCGGGGCCACTGGTCAGTTTATGGACCGGGACTATGTGGAACGGAACCGGCTGACCACGCGGAAGTTGCAATGTGCAATCCCGGTGTTCAATGTGGATGGAAGCCCCAATGAGGCAGGGTCCATCACGGAGATAGTAGACACAATTCTCCGCTACGATGGACACTCAGAACGCACTTCCTTTGCAGTCACCAGCCTGGGGAAGCAGGACATCATCCTCGGGTTTACCTGGCTTCAGGAGCACAACCCGGAGATCAATTGGCAGACTTGGAAGGTACTGATGAGTCGATGTCCAGCCAAGTGTCACATGTGCAGGTCGGAAGTGCGGAAGGAGCGCCAAGAGCAGCGGAAGACCGAACGGCTCATACAGACGTGTCGTTCTGGCCCCCATCCACTGCTTGCGGAAGAAGACTCGGAAGCGGAATTTGAACCGGATCCCACTTCCGATTCTGATTCCGATTCTGATTCCGACTCCGACGTCGTCCGACTCGGCCCGGAAGACATTCTGGCGGAAGGGGAGCACTTGCTGTACGTAAACCTTCCGCCGGAAGCGGAACACATCCGCGCCACCGGAAATATTTCGCAACGCCTTGCTGAAGCCTCCAAGAGGCATGATAGAGTAGAGGCGGAAATTCTGGAGTACCTGCGAGAGTTCGAGGACGTCTTTTCCAAGGAGTCGTTTGATACCCTGCCTCCACGGAAGCTGTGGGACCACGCCATCGAGTTGGAGCCTGGGTCAAAGCCCACCAACTGCAAAGTCTACCCGCTGTCACCCAAGGAGCAGGTAGAGCTCGATGCATTCCTTGCGGAAAACCTCCGTACAGGGAGGATCCGCCCCTCCAAGTCACCCATGGCATCTCCGGTGTTCTTCATCAAGAAGAAGGACGGCTCGCTCAGACTTGTGCAGGATTACCGGGCCTTGAATGCGATCACGATCAAGAATCGGTACCCCATTCCACTCATTTCCGAACTGATCACACAACTCCACGGGGCGAGGTACTTCACTAAGCTGGATGTCCGCTGGGGCTTCAACAATGTCCGGATCCTGGAGGGAGACGAGTGGAAGGCCGCATTCCGCACCAACTGAGGACTCTTTGAGCCACAGGTCATGTTCTTTGGCCTCACCAACAGTCCCGCCACGTTCCAGACAATGATGAATGACATTTTCCGTGACATGATAGCAGAAGGGGTTGTCTGCGTCTACCTCGATGACATCCTCATCTTCACAAAAACAAGGTCCGAACATCGGAAAGTCGTGCGGAGAGTGCTGGAACGGCTCCGGGAGTACAACCTGTGTCTCAAGCCGGAAAAGTGCGAATTTGAGCGGACGCGGATAGAGTATCTTGGGGTGATTGTGTCGGAAGGAAAGGTGGAAATGGACCCAGTCAAAGTTTCCGGTGTATCGGATTGGCCTGTGCCGCGAAACAAGAAGGAGGTCCAGTCCTTCATTGGGTTTGTCAATTTCTACCGGCGGTTCATCAAGGACTTCTCCTGCCACGCCCGTGCCCTCTTCGACCTCACCAAGAAGGAGGTTGGATGGCGGTGGGGAGAGCCGGAACAGGCTTCCTTTGACAAACTCAAGGAGCTGATCACTTCCGCCCCGGTCCTGATCTTTCCGGACGACTCTCGCCCTTATCAAGTCGAGGCGGATTCTTCCGACGCAGCTACCGGAGCGGTCTTGTCACAGCAGTCATTGGAAGATGGTGGGGGTGGCATACGATTGCCTTCTTCTCTAAGAGCCTTAGTCCGGTCGAGCGGAACTATGAGATCCATGACAAGGAGATGCTGGCAATCATCCGAGCGCTGGAGGAGTGGCGACACTTCCTCGAGGGTGCTCTATGCCCTTTTGAGATCTGGACAGACCACAAGAACCTCGAGTATTTCCGCACGTCTAAGAAGCTGAACCGACGACAAGCACGGTGGTCCCTACACCTGTCCCGGTTTGACTTCATGCTCCACCACCGCCCCGGCCGCACCATGGGCAAGCCCGATGCCCTATCCCGCCATGCGGATCATGGAAGCGGAAGTGGAGACAACGTGGATATGACACTGCTCCGCCCAAGTCTCTTTGCAATCCGTGCCCTAGAAGGAGTGACTGCAGTTGGGGCGGAAGCGGAAATGCTCCGGGATATCCGGAGGCAGTACCGGAATGGAGAGAAGGAGGAGTCGGTGGTGAAGGCAGTGGAGGAACTCCGGAAAGGGCACTCACGGTCTGTACGGACAGCGGAATGGTCGGAACATGATGGACTGCTCCACTTCAGAGGCAAGGTCTATGTTCCAGGTGGGGCAGACCTCCGCCGTCGCATCGTGTCCCAGCACCATGACACACGGGTCGCTGGGCATGCTGGCAGGTGGAAGATGCTGGAGTTAGTGGCTCGGAATTACTGGTGGCCTCAGATGTCCCGCTACATCGGACAGTATGTGAAGACGTGTGACCTTTGTCTCCGAACCAAAGCGCAACGACATCCGCCCGTTGGAGAACTTGTTCCGCTCCCGATTCCCGAATCCCGCTGGGACACCATCAGTGTTGACTTCATCGTTGAACTCCCAGAGTCTCATGGCTACGACGCGATCATGAACGTCGTGGATTCGGTAAGCAAGGTGTCCCACTTCATTCTGACGCACACGACGATCACAGCCCTCGGAGCGGCCCGCCTGTTCCTTGCACATGTCTGGAAGTTACATGGGCTCCCGAAGCAAGTTGTTTCCGACCGAGGTCCGCAGTTTGTCGCGGAACTGACTCGGGAGCTCTACCGCCTGCTCGGCATAAAGCTGGCTACCACCACAGCGTACCATCCGCAGGGTGACGGACAGACGGAACGGGTCAATCAGGAGTTGGAGCAATATCTCCGCCTCTTTGTCAATGAGAGGCAGGATGACTGGGATGAGTTACTTCCGCTGGCGGAATTCTAATACAACAACCATGTCCATTCCGCCACGCAACAGACTCCCTTCATGCTTGACTCCGGACGACACCCGCGGATGGGCTTCGAACCACGCCAGGCTGACTCCCGACTCGAGACAGTCAATGAGTTCCGAGACTGTATGGACTCCACCCTTTCAGAAGCCAAGTCGGCCCTTGCGAAGGCCAAGGATGACATGGCAAGGTACTACAACCAACGCCGGGTTCCTGCCCCGGAGTACCAAGTTGGAGACAAGGTGTACCTAGATGCAAGTGACATCCGCACCACACGCCCTTCGCAGAAGCTTGCCCACCGCTACCTTGGGCCCTTCACAGTGACGCGGAGGGTTGGACGGAATGCATACCGCCTCCGACTTCCGATGTCCATGTCCCGCCTCCACCCCGTCTTCAACGTGGTGAAGTTACTCCCTATGCTTGAGGACCCAATTCCAGGTCGGAAGGCTCATCCGCCACCTCCGCCGGAAATTGTAGATGGGGAAGAGCACTATGTGGTGGAACGGATCCTGGACAGCCGGTTTGTGCGAGGACGACTCCAATTCCTCGTGAAATGGGAAGGGTATGGGTACAAGGAGAATTCGTGGGTCCCGGAGCAAGATGTTTCCGCTCCAGACAAACTCCGTGAGTTCTATAGGACACATCCCGGTGCCCCTCGCCGAATCCGCTCGCTGGCATTTCAATCCCTCGTGTCCTGTGCTTCGAGGACGCAGCACGCTAGAGGGGGGGTGATGTCAGGGGATACCCTGTTTTCCATTTCCAGTTCCGACACCACACCCAGTTCCGACTCCATTTCCGACTCCACTTCCGGTTCCGATTCCATCTCCGCCTCCGCTTTTGGAAATGATTCCGCTTCTGGGAGAACTTCCACCAGTTCTGTTCGCCTTGCCAGTTCCACCCCAATTCCCGACTTCCACTCCCGGAACAGTGTCGGAAATCAAGCGACTCGCATAATAGGTGGCATCAAGGGTCGATCAAGGGTCAGGGAGGTCAGGGGATGCAGGGTTGATGGCGGGTGCCAAGTGTTGTCCCTGGCTGTGCAGCGTAGTATAATACGGGCTCGCTGACATTGGGGGTCCTTAGACTTTTCTCTTTGGATTTCCCCTTGTCAGGTGAGAATCCCCGGTCTTGTATACTCCGTTCATTTATACATACTTTGGATTTCCCCTTGTCAGTTGTGTGGTAGTGTGATCTCCACAACCAGCCAGGGTTGCCCTTACAGAGGCAGCTCTAAGTGTTTTATTTTATTTTATTTTATTTTATTTTTCCGCCATTTTATTCGACCCAGGGTCCTATGGTAGTTGCTCTTCGTAAATAGCTTATGATGTTGTAGTATACTAATACTTTCTACTAATGCTTACTGCCTGGAAATATGTACCGTAAATGCCATATATGGCTGTTTTCTTGTCGTACCATAACCATAAGTGCTTCAAGATTGTGTGGCTGATGGCTACGGGATGTAGCCATCAGCTGACCTGTACCCTATGGGTTACGGTACAGTATGGTACGGTGGGCATCCCTAATAAATTCAATGAAATGTGTATTTCCTCAACTCCTTAGCAAAATACATCAGGTGTCTTAGGCCCTTGACTCTGCCCTTGCAGCCATTGTCACCGAATAGGGGACAACATGGACAAGTGTCCATTGTGCATCATCTGGAGCATGCTTTACAAAATTCTTGAACGTAGCTGGGCGAAGTAGTGCGATTCTATTCATACTTGTTCCATGATAGTCTTGACTTGCATTCCAAAACCAGAATGCACCTTCTTCCATCTCCACAGTAAGCTTGTGGGATGCCCATATAAAGTTGCTTTCACTCCTCAGAACCTAATCAAATAATCAAGTCATTATAACTTAGGCCAAATATGTGACCATACATACCTTGTTTGATCGTCGTACAACTCTTCCCCATGTATAGCCGTCATCCTTATCCAAGTGTGATGAAGCACAATATGCATATGTGCAAAAAGAAGATGTGTTTGGAGTCCCAAGTTCATTTAAAAGTTGATCCGGGTACATCTCACTAAGTGCCTGGTTTTTTGATTAAAAATTAGGATTAAAAAAAATAAAAATACAATACCTGCTGATGCTTAGCCCAGGGTGGCAAGAAGCCTAAAATGAGATTATACCAAATGGCTTGATTGACTGTTTGTAATTGAGCCTTCGAATAGAAAATTTGAGGATTGACTTACATCCCCAGTTCTTATGCAGTTCTTCACGCAACTGCTGCCGTTCATGGATTTTTTGCAATGTTGCCGGCCTAGGATTGGCTGAAGTAGGCTCTGGTAGCGGTTTGATCTAAAATATATTAACTTCATAAATAATTCCATTCAATAAGCACTTACTTGACCTGTGTAGAGCTTTCCATTTGTACTCTGAAGGCCCATTCCCTTGACCATCATCCCATCTGTACTCATTCGTTGGCCACGCTGGACAGTTATATTATCTCTAAAAAATTGTTAAAAAAATTATAATAAAAAGAAAATTACACACATGACTGAAAGCATCGTTGCTTCTACCATCTGCTGACTAAGTGTACCTTCATCCTTGAAGATCTCTTGGAGAGTGTCTGCATTGTAAATTACACCTCCAAACTAATCCAATTCTTCAATAATATTTAAATATATAGTCAAACAAAAACTTACAACTTTTTCCCAAGTTGGTGTAATGTCAGCTTCAGATTCCTTTGTCCAAAAAATGGCAGACTGCATTTTACCAGTCTTGGGGGCACACACCCTGTAATGGGTGCCTTGGATGAGAATCACAGCCTCAGTATTGGTTTTGTTGTCCTCAAGGACCTCTTGAAGTTGTTCTGCCGTCTCCAAAATAAACTTGTTATCCAGACCGGCTAGGTCTGAATCAGAAACTCTAAAAAGCAATTATATGAAAAAAGACATTCTAATATATAGATAATGACAAGCCTGAGTAATCCGAGCCAAATAGCCTGGGCTCGAGCACCTGAACCCACCTTTCGAACTTTCCTCAGTGCTCCAGTATATCCCTTAGCCCTTGCAACAATAGATTGCATGTTTGGCATGGATTCTGCAACCTCCATGAAAATATGATGTATGCTGGCTTTTCCTTCATCTGGGTAAACTTGTACCTGTTATAAAATAAGGATTATACCATGAAAATTATGTAATATATATAACATACATGGTGGTGCAGCTGTTGTGCTGCTCCATTTTCCTATACAGAAGAGAATGCATTAGTAGTTATAACCACTATATGAATAGAACTTACTTCGCCAGAATTATGCTCTTCATTTACCGCATCTTCAAGTTTACTCACAAAAAGCAAATGATAAAAGGTGTATGGTGTGATGAGCTTTCGATATGCTTCCTCATCATCCATAGGCCAACTTGATATTATGCTTTGACAGAGTGGCTTTGAAATCTTCCGTGCTGAAGATGGCAATTGCAGTAGATGTTCTATAGCTCATTCAGAATTATATAGCTATAGAACAAAATACTAAATACCTTCAATGAACTTTGGGCCAGATGGAAGAGTGGTATTCTTCCATAGGTCAGGATTGAGACCTGAAGGTAAATCTAGAGTCCCTCAGTATGATGAATGTTTATTTGCAGAATATACTTACAGCCAGATTGTAGGAAAACAGCGATGCGCTTGATAGCAAAACGACAATGCACAACTGCGGGTTACAACCGCACGAGCAATTAATGCACATCCAGTACTAATTTATAAACCATTCCTCAGTGTCTCAGCCTGACACTATGAGTGACGCCACCATGACGTCGCTCGCTCTCCAACACACCTCCTCGAGCAGCGTCGAATCTAAAGCACCTCCTGAAACTCAGGGTGCAAAATCTTCATCATCCCCCTTCTACAGCATCTGTAAAGTGGCCCTGCCATGCTTCGGGCAAAGAGACAACGACAAGAGAGTAAAGGCAAATGAACAGAAGGGGGGCGGGGGGGCACACTTTTGTTAGGTGTGGCTTTCGTTAGGCCGGCAATCGATGTGCTTTTGGTAGGCACAATTACAATCAACGGTTCGTTAGGCGTGGCGCACTTTCGGTAGGTGCGACTTCCGAGGGTTAGCACGCTTTCAATAGCCGTGGCTTTCGACGAAACTTGAGTTTTCGGTAGGCTCGAGAATGGTACACGCTTTCGGTAGGCGTGGCGCACTTTCGGTAGGTGCGACTTCCGGGTCGGTTTAACACGCTTTCAATAGGCGTGTCCTTCGACGACTAAGCGCGCTTTCGTTAGGCGCGACTCAGTAAGCGGGTTTCAATGTCGATTTCGGCCTCGACGGGGCTAGAGTATTGATTTCGGCCTCGATGGGGCAAGGTTATTGTGCGGTTGTGTAGGAAAACAGCGATGCGCTTGATAGCAAAACGACAATGCACAACTGCGGGTTACAACCGCACGAGCAATTAATGCACATCCAGTACTAATTTATAAACCATTCCTCAGTGTCTCAGCCTGACACTATGAGTGACGCCACCATGACGTCGCTCGCTCTCCAACACAGATGCACAGTCATGTAGACTATGTCTATGAAAATATTCAGTCAGGTCCCCCATCCCTTGGTCCATCTCATTCATCATGTCTTCATCAAGTAAATCCATGGCAACAAGTGTTAGATGCAAAAGATGCTGGTAAGGAACAGTGGCAAGGTTAAGTGTTGGTAGCTTTTATAAGTAATGGAATTTGAGTTTGAGCCTATAACTCGAGGTTCTAAAGCTGAAGGTGATGAAGAAATGAGAATAATCCAGGAGAGCTTATGACTCAAAGCTGGCAAGGAAAAAGGGCATAAAATCGTATTTTATTTGTGTGTATAGTCCAAGTATTTAAGCAGTGGGAAATAGGAGTGAATAACAGGGGAATATGATGGTACTAGGAGTTAGGGTCAAAATATGATGTCAATAATGATGCAGTATACTCCTATATGGCTAATCTTTAGCTCAATGATGATAGGGCTGAATGTATGATGGAATAAGTGATGTCAAACTCACTGACAGGATGACTACGCGACTTGATAATTATAGACTGTTCCTTGATGAAAGATAGCATAGGATCGTTCTAACAATCTCCTTATCTAGGCAAGGCCGCTGAGGCTCAGAGTCCCCCCCCATCATCTTCATTTGCGCAGGCGAGGATGTGGAGCAGTGAGTGACAGGGCGATGCGGAGAATGGCTAGCTCAGGCGCAGTCATCGACGCTTTTTTTTTCCTCTTTACTCAACTAAGACCTTATCTATGTGGCCTAACTCAAGGGTCGCCATCACCAGTGTCCATCTAGTCGAAAATAGTTCTATGATGCGTTCACGACAAGCTCAGAAGCTTGCTGCATGGCGCGAATCACAAAACATCCCATTTTACTGGTGGGTTTCCATAGGGATAGGCCCGTGTCATCTGGTAAGCTGGCTCACTTGATGATGATATTTCATGCTGACTTTCTCGATTCAGACGACGATTTACAATGGTTGTCGCGCATGAGTTCTTTGATGCGTTGCCGGTAAACATCACTGAGGAAAACATAGTCACTTTATGGCTACTACCTGATCCTTACTATAACATCTGTAGAAACTCAGAGCGTGTTTCGACAAATCTTAGTCCGGCCATCTTACACTGATTCGTCCATGGCGTCATCGACGTCCCAAGACGCCCAATCACCATCACAGTTTTCGCTTTATTTTGTCTCCAGCACCTCTCCGTTTCTCAGGCCTGCCATCAGGTTGTCGTGTCTAAGTATCAAGTTCTGAATGGCGAGCGGCAAGGAAGATAGGCAAAAATGGTTTCGGGCAGCGGAAAAGACGAAAGCAAAGCAACGAACCCAACAAATAGCAAAGGTGCAGCATTAATAATAGACTATGACGACGAACACGCATTCGGTAGTTCGTTTCGGGTGCGTACATGGATTTCATTAGTATACTTATACTTATCATTTGCCCCCGCTGGTCAAGGCATTCAGGGACCACCGCCATGTAAACGTGTTTGATGAATGACCTGACTACAAATATTGATTTTGCCTTATACTGCAAAGCACCAGTAAGTAGACCAGTGAACTACCGGGTCTGTACCCGAGCACTTGCTTTGAATTCGAATACACAGTATCACTACATGGCACCCTTGACCAGTTGTCCTTCCTCTTGCGGATAGGAATGGCCCAGCGGCTTGCAGGATTGATGGATAAAGGGCAAAGTGAGGAACGACGCTCAGAAATTGGTCGCGAAGGGTGTATCAAGTGTTAGGTCTCACCGGCGGTCAGAAAACCTGTGTCTGGCCTTTCATAGCATCGCTACCTGACAAAGAAGCAGATAGTGAGCAATAGAGACAGCGACGGAAGACGTTCGAGGGGACAATGCGGTGGAATTCAGGATCCCGACGTGGAAACCTGGATCTGCGACTATCTCGCGTCCGCTGGTGATGGAGCTCATCCCGGGCCCTGTGATTTGCTTGCTTCCTAGAGCTTGAATGGGTATGCCTCGTGCGTATTAATGTCACAATATTTCCAACTATGCGCCGCTGCACACAAAGCTAAGTTAACGGTCACTTATATAGTATTTGGCATGGTCATGTTTTTCACTGAAGATGTACAGTTTGAGTTTGATGACATATCGAGTCCTACAATGCGTTCGCACATGTACACTTGAAGTGGGCTCAGGAAAAAACACCGGCTAAATGGCGACTAAAATAAACAGCAGCATCAAGCACCAACGCCAATGCTTGTGGCCCCCACGTCTCGTCAAAGACGAACCTCCGGACGCGGTTCATGGTGAAGGGTGTGGCTGGATGGCGAGCGGAGCGGCGAGTGGAGCTAGCGTTAACACTGAAGAGGAGGGGGCGAAGACGAGACCGTATGGAGGTATTTTAGGAGAATAGTTTCTACAGGGTCAGCAGCTGGGAACGGGAGCTGCGTTGTCTCCGAGTCGTTAAGAATCGGGGCTGGAGGATGAAAAGGCGCAGCAACGGCTTTGCCTCTACCCTTGATGTCGAGAACTGTAACCGACCCGCCCGCTAGTCTTATCACCGTCCAGTTCGCTGGCTCCCTTTGCCTTAGGGTTATCACGAGGTGTTCCCGGGCCCCTGTGCCCTAACCGGCTGCATTAGAGCGCACACACTTGCCATCCAGGACGTGGCCGCATCTTAAACCCCACACGCGCCTCCATTTCTTTTCCTCTTCGCTACTGACATCCACCATCCCATCGGCGTTCGCTAAGAAGGGGTCCAGACACTTTGCACAAATGAGAATGTCAGACCCATCCACTTTGGAGTCGCGTTCCTCCTGCTCTGAAATCATACGTCTGCGCAGTCTGGATGGTCATCCGGCTGTCGTAATCTGGACCAAGGCCAAGTGCAGCGTTTCTGCGACCCCCACTGTCCCAAGCCACCAAAAAGGATTGTCTGAGGATGTCCAAACTCCGTACGGTAATCAACAGGTATACGCTGCAAGGGGTGCCATCGCGGCGTTCGTCTCCCGATAAAACTGAGAAAAATCGGCCTAAGAAGCTTGCAGCGTGATTCAATTCTGAGATGTCGTCGGCCTCGTCAAAAGGCTCATCATAACTCTCAGAGCGAAGAGGGAAGTGCACCTGCGCACGAGGGGGGATGTCCAGGTTTGTTCCTTTGGTAGAGAAGCCCTCCGCCGAGCTGTATACCATTCCGCTGCCGTTGTACATTACCGTTGTTAGCGCTCGTCAAACGGAAGACGGATACATGGTTGATTACGGCTTATAGGCTCGGCGATGATCGGGGGAACAGGAGGAACAGGATGGTGTTGCGGCTGAGGTGGGGGCGGGGAAAAGATTCGGAATGGTGTATACGAAGCTACGTAACCCAATTTAGTGACCATCTAGACGCATGGGATAGAAACATACATCGTCCACCTCTGCTGTGGACAGCACCCGCCCACAAGGTACTCTTCTCTCTTCCACAGCTTAGTTAACCTGCACCCAAGAATATCGCCCAAATAGCAATGGTGTCGTCTGGACAGTGATGAAGCGCTATGATGTCACAATGATGTAGCGATGACGTCACGTGACCTCTAGAACCTGAACCATAAAGCCCCGTCATGCTTACCCGCCCGGATACGCTTTGTCCCTCATCGTAGCCCAGTTCCTTCTCGTTTGAGGGCATTGAATCTGCCGCTCCTTTCCAATGCCATGCCTCATCCACTCTGTACACACCCACACTCTGTTGAATGCCCTTAAGTGGTGGGATTCAGGGTGGGGGCATATCCCTAGTGACTTCCTGGTTGAATGCCCCTAAGTGGTGGGATTCCAGGGAGCAGCAAAGATGGGATATAGTCATTGTGGACTTGCATTGAGCACTATCCCTCATTTATTACTTCATCTGACACCCTCTGCACTCATGGGGAATCGTCTCCATACATAGCTGGACGAACAATACCCAGAACTCGCAGATACATTGAACTCAACCGCTGGATAGCTCACCTCGAGGCTGCAGCTCGGCTTTGCTCTTCCCCAGGCAGTGCGTGAGTCATATCTCATCCTGGACGGCCAGGAAGCCGAATCATCTGCGGGCTGTTCCGAAGGTCTCTTCTTTGGCCTCACACTCCTCTCCTTTGCAGACGTCGTTGACGATAGCGGTTCTGGCGTGAGGTTGACGACGATCCTGCTACTGGAGCCAATCCCGAGCTTCAGGAAGACATGCAGTCCATACCCCCTGGCTAGATACGCCGGGAGTATTGCCGGCAAGGGTGGTTTCCTCTTGTCTCCGACAAAGGCGGTAATTACATTAGCGTGGATATGACCCCCGCCGAATGCGGTTCAGTCGGCGAAGTTTTGCGACTTTGATACAACGGTCGTCATGTGGTGGGGAGAGGGAGAGCTGCGCCTGTTGGCTCGCCAGCTTTGTTGAAGAGCTTGAGAGTGGGGAGGTGTTTGAGGTTGGAGTCACCGAGGCCAGGCAAGGGTCGGAAGACGACGTGGGTTATGAGAGCTACTCTTTAGGGAGCACTGCAAAGGGCCAAGGCGGAGATAGCGCTGGGGTTTGCGGTTGACTGGAGCGTATCGGGGATGGTCCGCATTGGAGGCGTTTGCAGGCCGAAGCATGAGGCGGTGGATTGAGGCAGGTGTGATGCCTCAACCAACACCTGTGGATGAAGCTGTCCTGGTGAGTTTTATTCATTTTACATCATACTTTGTCTAATATCACATGTCGTCGCATGTCCAGTTGGCTGCCCTAGACACAGAACCAGGTCCCAGCAGCGGCATCTCAGAGTGACCAGTGGTCGTCTACCTCACCTCCCAACGGCGATCCCACCTCATATGCACGCCCCGAGCTTACCTATAACAAAGCTCCCTGCTCCCCTGCCGGTACAACTTCCAACCAACAGCATCTTCTACCATCACCCCATTCATCACCCATGGAGACAACACCGGTCTACGACGCTGGATCGACACGAAGAGGATGTCCGAATGCGTGACGTAGACCGAACGACACCTGTGCAGGCTAACTACCCAGCGTCTGTCAAGGAAGCCATGCTTGTCCCTCTCCCTCCTTCCAACACTGATTCTCCCTCGAAGCCTCTCTCCGGTCTCAGGAATAGATACCCAATCAGAGCCACCAAACTTCAATCCGACGTCCCTCCAGAGATGGACATCGCAAGGACGCTTACTCTCTCTGAACCTGTCCCTACCGTCGTCCCACCAGGTTCCAGCTCCACGTTCCTTCTCCGGAAAAGCACGAAGGCGCCCCAACAACACCCATGGGTGCATTTTGACGCCCATCTCGAACATGTAAAGCTCTTTCTCGCAGAACAGAAACCGCTCGCGGTGAACAAGGACGGCAGTCCGACCGAGACGAGCGAGGGCGACGCCGCGGACACCAGCTTCCTCTTCCCTCGTACCCCTGGTGGTATGACATCGCGTTGCATGCCGGAGCACTGCCCTCGCGACCCTGACGCCTAGTCGGAACTGAAGAGGGGAACGCAGCTTACGCGGAGCATGGAGAGCCCGTCTATCTCACTTACGCTTTCGCAAAAGGAACAGCAGCTTCTCACAGCCACGATCTCGTTTGAGTGCTCCTTGATTGCATCTCGACCTCACTGAATTTTGGACACTTATCACCCCCAGTGACAGAATAATACGGATAGGCCAAGTCCAGATCCGGCTGAAGCGGAGTTGACTTCATAAAACACATTTTCTACTGCACTTTGGCGACAACCATCATGAACAAGAAAATTCGCAGTACTAGAAGTCATTACTGAATTCTCAAGATATGGACTCATGGGAACAGCAAGGACAGGAGAGAAAGTAGTGTAATTCAACGCACAATCACCTTCCGCTGTTCATCATACCTGGTGTCGAGTGCTAGTCGCTTTGGTTCAAGTTGATTTGGTTCAGATGTTCGTCATGTGTGTCACTACCGAGGCTGCTCCTTCAGTGGCGTGTTTCCCAGACCAAAATAAAAAGGATGACTGACCAATATTCTGCCATTTTTCGCCGTAAGAGGTAAGCATGGACATGTGAACCCAGCGGGGTCGACCATCTTGGATCACTAGTATCTATCTCGCCATCGTAAACGCCAAGTTCTTCCATGAAATTCTCAATCTCCTGCTCTTGATAATCTTCCATAACGTCGCCACGGCAAACACAAACAACAAGGCATTCATTGAAATGCAGACGGAGAAAGCGGTCGCTAAGTCGATGGGGTCCATCGATAAGGGTGAGGTGGCTCTTCAACGGTGCGCTATTCTTTAAGAGTTCTGATCCCTCGAATATGATGATGCGATAATTGTCCTGTATGTCATGGGTACCACAGCCAAACATTTGGAAGGCAGAATACGCACATCTACGTCAACACCGAGTTTATTTTCCCAAAATAGGGCGACAATGTCCTTACGGCCTGATACGACATTTTCGACCACCATCAATTCGCTTAGATCGCATGCGTCGGGATCTACATAGTACTTGGTCTCTAGCTCTAGGTCATCTGACAGCTTATTGGGGATGATAAGAATCGCAGGAAATGTAAACATAGATGCGATGGTTCGAAATGTTGTACACTTGCCTTATGGCCCAAGAATGGAGGAAATACCCATGTTGCTACCAGCGCATCAGAGTCACAGCTTGGCACGACTCCAGAAAAAATGCATTGACGATCTCTATCGAGAGCCTGTTGAATGATAGAGGGAGTCAAGGACGCCTGCTCAGCATTAGAGAGAGTAAAGCATATTCCACGCGACAATGAGGTACCTTGGCGGAGAGCAATGGGCTATTGTATTCCACTACTTCCCCCATACCCGAAAATGAAAAAACTGGACTGAAGAAGAAGTAAAGACCGGGGTCTCCTGCGTGTTTAGGTCACCTAGTCTGCAGTGGTATATGAAAATGGTATTCTTGCCTATAGTATATAGCCCATAGTCCCCAGGAGCAATGATGTCTTGAGATTCTCGGGATAAGCCAGGGCCATTTTTGTGGACAGAATACGTCATGACAATACTGGGTCGAATCTCGACAGGGAAGAGAGTATACCTCTCGGCTTCAGCCCAAGTACGACACCGAGCTTGGCTCAGGACAGCGTCGGTTATCCAACGATATGCCGTCGAAACAGAAATTGGTGAGTCATTATCAACACGCCAGCCTGGATATGGGTTTGAGGGTGATTTCGAGATTTAACGTCAAAACAACTAACCTAAGGCCAGACTGTGCGAGTCAGTGCACCAAATGAAGACATTGCGGCGTTGTCGAGTGGATTTTTTGGACAAGACGTGAACGGGTTTGTACATAGCAGTGTGAGGAACGCGGCAGAATCAGAGATAAGTGTTGCTCAATTCTTAGTTCGGTTCGTTTGTGCAAAAGGTCGTTCGGAGTTTTTTTACCAACCGAACATGTGTCAACTATTCTGTACCCATTATATAACATGAAACGTCGAACTGACAGCTACAGTAGCAGCTGTCCAGTCCGGCTCCCATACGAACTAACTGAACTAAGAATTGAGTAGTACTATACAAAGTTACACGTAGCAAATGTTACAAAACATTGCCAAATGTACAACAACATACAAAAGCCACACTGTTATCGATCCGAAGATTGATCTCCCTGCTTTGCTTTTCGACATCTATCTTTCAAAAAAGCTATCATTCTTGCCCTAGATACCCCTGTTCAGGATATTAGGTTCATGGAATACCTACCTGAAGCAGATCTGAATGGATCTTACATCAATGAATCGGAACGGAATGTACATGTATGGTCCTCCATGGTGAAGGCATGCTCCCATGATAGCAAAAATTTCTTCAAGAAACCCACCCTTGGACTCATTGCTGGTAAACTTGGTATCTATATTCATGCATACTTTGTCCCACTAAACTCTAGGTTGCTATATACACGATGGGTGGCTGCCGGTTTCCATGTTGTATAATTGGCTGGACAGAATTATGAGACTCGAAGAGCCTGGTCAGATGTACTCAATAATACTTCTCTTTGTGCATGCCTCTAATTGGATGTTGCAGAAATTGGAAACATGGCTCTATTCCGCTGCCCCATGGATCCAAGGAAGGTATCGTTTCAGGTGGGCAACATTGCATGCCCTGGGGGGCCTCCTCTTCAGAACACCCCCACAAGTATGGTGCAAGAGGGGCATTATATGATATATCGATACAGTAATAGTGGTCACAGTTCCATTCATCCCAGAACACTTACATTGGATGTTTTGTTTCAGACAAGGAGCTTAATAGTTTTGTCCCTGTTTGGCCACAGCTCATCACCGCCAAATTCAAGCGGCGTAGCCCTTCCCCGTCGCAGACCTGCACACCTTCTCCAAGCCGCACACTAACTCGTGTAAGTTTACCATTACTCTGGCTATCTTGTAACTCCACCTTAGCAAATTCAGCATACTGGAACTCGCATTGCTGTGCGCATGAGAGATAAGTGCTGTGTAGTCACAGGCCAGGCCGCTGTTCAACGTGCTCGTGGTGGCAATTTCACTGGGCTTGAGGTTGCACACATATTTCCATTGATGGGTGTTGGCATCGTGAGTGCAGACTTACATCACAGAATCCATTTGTCTCACTTCTCACATGCAGCCAGAATGGACAGCAACCCTGTCAGCATCTACTCGGGCACAAGTACTTACTCGTCAGGCTGCAGATCGTCCTTTCAATGCTATCCTTCTCCGGGCAGATGTGCACAGTTTATTTGATGACTATCAATGGAGCATATGGGTATGTCAGTTTTACCCTACATTCCGCTCTTTAATTCTTGTAGCAGTTTGCCCAGGGTATACCCAAAATTGTTCGCTTCGAAAAGTCGGGTGCTACAGCTTTGAAAGGATGCCAAGTCAGAAATCTTCGACCATCGAATTTGAATACGACCGCCCCATGTAGCATGGAGTTACTTGATGCACACCTCACCATTGCTCTGTTGACACATGTCAGAGGTTTTGGCAAACGGGCAGTTGCTGGCTTCAACGCTACATTACTCTAGCGAACACAGTTGACTATCATATGTATACAAGAGGCTTCGGCTTCGCCATCATTAGAGCACCATTTGTTGAAGACTTGGGCCCTGTTCCTTAAAAACTGCAAACCCAGATGCGGGGAGCGTGCTGTGGCGCGACGCACCCAGTTCGGTTCGTTTTCGTGTTTGGTTTCGTGACTTCATGCCAGGGATCATATGGTTGAAGTGAGGTTGTATGGCGGGAAGGGAGGGGTTGAGGCAGAGATTGTGGAATGAGTGTGAAGGAAAGGGAGATAGGTGCTTGTACAGGTTAGTAGGTGGGGGTCTTGGAGGCGTGCTGTCTGTTCATTTTCAGGGGGTCGGCGTGTGGGTGAGAGCCGGAGGGGGAACGTGGGGCATCATGGGCACCGAGCGGAGCCAGTCAGCTCAAGGCGCGCCATGGGCAGCTATGTGCGTCCTGGGTCTGCGTGGGCGATGTCGAATCGCCGGCGCCCCCACATGCGCGCCGTCCGTCGATGTCGAATCGTGACCGTACCACACACGCATACGCAATGCGCCCGCGCGCCCACGTACGCCCCCCCCTCCTACATTACGTCCCGTTAAATACGCCACGCCTGCGAGCGGTGCGACCTCGATGCGTCCTTGGTGCGACTGCCAGCGAGCCCTGCTCGACGGTGCATCCCCTGCGTGTACCATTATACATGCCCTACCCACCTCAACAGTCCTGCCATCCGTCCTCCCGCCGCTGTCCTTATCCGTGCCAAATCCGACGTCTGCCAGTAGCGCCCGTCAGGGTCCGTCTCCGTGCAAGCAGGTCCGCTTCCTCTCTCGCCCCGCCCACGCCGCACTCAATGCTCGCTGCCGGAAGCCTGGGAGGCACTCGCGCTCGAGTCGCTGTGGCGTTGGTACAGGTCGTGTGGGTGACGGTGTTGCGGGAGCCCCTGGTGCTGCTGCTGCTGCATCGGCGGGGGGGTGCACATTCCGGCGGCGGTGAGAGCGGACGTTGCTCGAGACGCTGCTCGACGTCAGGCTCGGTCTTGTGCTCATCAAAATGCCCCTGCGGGGACGGGAGCGGGGCGAGGCTGAGGTCGAGGTCTGTGGGCATGTGAGTGAGAGTCTCCCATTGATCTCACTCAGGCGCGCGACCTGCGCCTCGAGCGACGTCACGCGCGCGTGGAGAATCTTGCGATGTAGTTAGTGGCTTCGAGGAGCACGGCCGTGAGTGAGCTGCATGCAAGGAATCAGGACTGAAGACATAGCGCGTTCGAGAAGCGAGACCTTGCTGCTCTTCTGGTTAGCAGCGGGAGAATGGCGTTGAGGTGCAAGTAGTCGTCACGCAACTCGTCACGTCGCCGCTGCTCCGCCTCGACCCGCTGCCGGCGTGTGACCTCCTTTCTGCTGTCGCGAGTGTCTCCGCAAGGACATGCCCGGACATCCCGCCGGTGCTCTGTGGGCTGAGCCCGACGCCGCTGCGGCCTGTGTCGTACTACCCGTCGTCGTCGTGCGCGGACCTTCGGCGCTGGCGGGAGCGCGGTGCGGCAGCGGTGGTGAGCCGTGCGCTGCGCGGGCCGCTGGTACGGGTCCCGGGTGCTGCTCTCGAGTGAGAACGAGTGACCGTGCCCCTGCGGCTGTCCGTGTCCGTGCGATGTCCAACGTTCCGCCGCGTATGAACAAAATGGATGGGATATCCGTATATCTGAGCTTATGTCATGCTGGTCGAATTGCAGCTAAGACCACGAGGTAAGCACTTTTGATCATTTTTGCTTTCCGAGGTATTCCCTGTGGTGTTTCCAGCTTCGGCTGGTAAGGAATCACGAGTTGTCGCAGTGGGGATGGGTGCCATCTGTGCGTTCAGAATGGGGGTCTGCCGTATTCTTGGGTACTTTGCGCTTGAGCTTCTTCAAAAGGCGTCTTAGGGGATTTGTATGCTCAGTTGGCACAGATCCAGGGAGTCTCTGTGAGGGTCGTGCCCCGTCCACGCTCGTTGTGGGGGGCCCGCCTGGAGTTTGACCGTCATGACCGCCATTGGATATATATTGAGCGTCTTCATCAAAGTCGGCAAACGAGAGAAGCCTTGGGCTTGCTCGGCCACTATGAGCTTGTGAAGGTCAAGACCCCATGGAGTCCGGAGACCTGGTCGCTGAATTTGCGCATATTTTCGGGCGCATTCTTGTGTGCAACTCGATATGCGGAGCATTTGCTGATAACGTCTTCGGAGATCTGGACGACGGCGAAGACACTCACTGAGTGGGATGATTAGCATCGCAGTAGAAGGGAGATGAATATCGCTGACTTACCTGCTACCCCAAGACCTGCCAGAGCCTCAGCCATTGCGTCGAGTCGATGGTTAGGGTGGAAAGTCCAGCGCGGCTACCTAGTGTCATGGCAGTGGCCTTGTGCTATTTGAAAACAAGCGGAGACATTCAAGGCGCTGTGCTGACAGTTTCACACAGTCGATATGGAGGCATCCAGAGCGACGTTAACAAACGTTTTGTACTTGGACCTTGAAGCCTGGGTGTATCCACCAGGTAGGGAAGCGGTCATCGTCGCCATCAGTCAACAGAAGAGACGCGCGCTTACAGTAACATAAGGAAAATCGCGCGGCGCCGGTGTGACATCGTCACCACTTGTGACTAGAGGCCAGCGTTGCTGGCGAGGCCCTTGTCGAAGTCGTTAGGGTGGCGGTCTTTATTTATTAAAGTGAGTGGATGTTGTAACGGTCTTTATTTATTAAAGTCACTATTCCAACTCTCTACTGTGTCATCCACACACGGAATCCAATAGGTCCCTAGAAATAAGTGCCCCGTTCCATATGTTGAGAGCACCACCATACCAATCCCCAGTTTATCCATAGTCTTCTCAAACCAATCAGTTGAAAACAATTCTGACTACCTCAGTAAACTAAAAGGAGGTTTGGATTCAAAAGCTGCCTCTTCATTTTTCATCTTGTCAAAGGTATTAACAGAGGAGCTACTGACCGACAGCCGCACCGGCTTTTCCGGCACAGCCCTCGGTCAAAGATGTTGGAATAGATTGCTTTATTTTGAGATACTTTGTTGTATTTTAAGATACTTGTACAGTACACCAGGAGATCTGCGTCCTATGCAGTGGTGGCTGTCACAGCGGGGCCAAGCTCAGGGTCTGCAACTGTGCATTACAGTAGTCCCAGAACGGCCCAAGAGCTCAAGAGCTGACTGCACAGTCGGGCTTTAACAAGCCCACTGTATTCCAGGCAAACAATGCCTTCCACCGACCCATGGTGATGAATCCGCTGCAAACAGGTGGTCCGCCTGAGGCGAAGCCGCCTCAGGCATCAGGAAGCTCGGCTTTGCCGAGCTACCCGCAAAAACCATCTGGCTGCCCCCAGACAGGCCGCAAAACGCCTATAGCAGTGCAAGCTGCTTTGAATGTGGCCAAACAGGCCACATTAAGGCCAATTGCCCATGCCTGAAGCCGAAAGTATGGACAGCGGCCGTACGGCAGGACGACAATGGAGATCCAGAGGATCCCATCGACACCTCTCTTCAAGAGGTTGAAGAGGGGGAGGGTGACCCTCAGGAAACTGAGGATCAGGAAGGGAACGGTGAGCCAGCAGAGAGGCCTAGGAGCCGGAACCATCCCCATACTATGATTGGGATTCGGACATGGCAGACAACGAGACTGCCTACAGATCCAGTGCGATTAGAATCACACAGGTAGACAAGTCAGCCAAAGTCATGGCTGCTCGAACGATGGCCCCAGACAAGGTGGCCAAGCCGATGTATCATCATCGGAGCAAACACCGCACGTGACCTGCACAGCCGCACAGCGAGAACCGTACCCTGTCAGGGTACTGGGAAATCAATGGCACGAAGGCCCACTGTCTACTAGACAGTGGGAGTGAAGGGGTACTACTATCCCCCAAATTCACCCGTGCCACTGGCATTAAGACATTTGCCTTGGAACAGCCAATTGCCCTGCAATTGGTGTGCATCGGTAATCAATCAATGATCAACTACGGGACAAACATGACCATTAAATTTGGTTGCGAAACAGTCAAAGAATACTTCAACGTGGTGAATGTCGAATATTATGATGCTATCTTGGGGACTCTGTTCCTAAGGAAATTAGGAGTAACCCTGGACTTTGCCAGTCCAGGGACGATCCGTGTGGGGAATGAAACCATCCCCACAGGAAAGGTGAGCTTCGATGGCGAAAAGCCATCGAAGAAAGGTGCAGAGCCAAAGGTGAGTAGAATCACCTCAGGGCCCACGCCTGTAAGGGCAACCCTGGCTAGTTGTGGAGATCACACTACCACACAACTGACAAGGGGAAATCCAAAGTCTGTATAAATGAACAGAGCATACAAGAGAGGGGATTCTCACCTGACAAGGGGAAATCCAAAGAGAAAAGTCTAAGGACCCCCAATGTCAGCGAGCCCGTATTATACTACGCTGCGCAGCCAGGGACAACACTTGGCACCCGCCATCAACCCTGCACCTCCCTGACCCTTGATCGACCCTTGATGTCACCTATTACGCGAGTCGCTTGATTTCCGACACTGTTCCGAGGGTGGAACTCGGAAATTGGAGTGGAACTGGGAAGGCGAACAGAACTGGTGGAAGTTCTCCCAGAAGCGGAATCATTTCCGAGAGCGGAGGCGGAGATGGAATCGGAATCGGAAGCGTCTTCGGAAATGGAGTTGGAACTGGAAATGGAAAACAGGGTGTCCCCTGACATCACCCCCTCTCTAGCGTGCTGCGTCCTCGAAGCACGGGACACGAGGGATTGAAATGCCAACGAGCGGATCCGGCGAGGGGCACCGGGATGTGTCCTATAGAACTCCCCGAGCTTGTCCGGGGCGGAAACATCTTGCTCCGGGACCCACGAATTCTCTTCGTACCCATACCCTTCCCATTTCACGAGGAATTGGAGTCGTCCTCGCACAAACCGGCTGTCCAGGATCCGTTCCACCACATAGTGCTCCTCCCCATCTACAATCTCTGGCAGAGGTGGCGGATGAGCCTTCCGACCTGGAATTGGGTCCTCAAGCATAGGGAGTAACTTCACCACGTTGAAGACGGGGTGGAGGCGGGACATGGACATCGGAAGTCGCAGGCGGTATGCATTCCGTCCAACCCTCCGCGTCACTGTGAAGGGCCCAAGGTAGCGGTGGGCAAGCTTCTGTGAAGGGCGTGTGGTGCGGATGTCATTTGCATCTAGATACACCTTGTCTCCAACTTGGTACTCTGGGGCAGGAACCCGGCGTTGGTTGTAGTACCTCGCCATGTCATCCTTGGCCTTTGCAAGGGCCGACTTGGCTTCCGAAAGGGTGGAGTCCATGCGGTCTCGGAACTCATTGACCGTCTCGAGTCGGGACTCAGCCTGGCGTGGTTCGAAGCCCATCCGCGGGTGTCGTCCGGAGTCGAGCATGAAGGGAGTCTGTTGTGTGGCGGAATGGACATGGTTGTTGTATTGGAATTCCGCCAGCGGAAGTAATTCATCCCAGTCGTCCTGCCTCTCATTGACAAAGAGGCGGAGATATTGCTCCAACTCCTGATTGACCCGTTCCGTCTGTCCGTCACCCTGCGGATGGTACGCCGTGGTGGTAGCTAGCTTTATGCCGAGCAGGCGGTAGAGCTCCCGAGTCAGTTCCGCGACAAACTGCGGACCTCGGTCGGAAACCACTTGCTTCGGGAGCCCATGCAACTTCCAGACATGGGCAAGGAACAGGCGGGCCGCTCCGAGGGCTGTGATCGTCGTGTGCGTCGGAATGAAGTGGGACACCTTGCTTACCGAATCCACGACGTTCATGATCGCGTCGTAGCCATGAGACTCTGGGAGTTCAACAATGAAGTCGACGCTGATGGTGTCCCAGCGGGATTCGGGAATCAGGAGCGGAACAAGTTCTCCGACGGGTGGATGTCGTTGCGCTTTGGTTCGGAGACAAAGGTCACATGTCTTCACGTACTGTCCAATGTAGCGGGACATCTGAGGCCACCAGTAATTCCGAGCCACTAACTCCAGCGTCTTCCACCTGCCAGCATGCCCAGCGACCCATGTGTCATGGTGCTGGGACACGATGCGGCGGCGGAGGTCCGCCCCATCTGGAATGTAGACCTTGCCTCTGAAGTGGAGCAGCCCATCCCGTTCCGACCATTCCGCTGCCCGTACAGACCGTGAGTGCCCTTTCCGAAGTTCCTCCACTGCCTTCACCACCGACTCCTCCTTCTCTCCATTCCGATACTGTCTCCGGATGTCCCGGAGCATTTCCGCTTCCGCTCCAACTGCAGTCACTCCTTCTAGGGCGCGGATTGCAAAGAGACTTGGGCGGAGCAGTGTCATATCCGCATTGTCTCCGCTTCCGCTTCCATGATCCGCACGGCGGGATAGGGCATCGGGCTTGCCCATGGTGCGGCCGGGGCGGTGGTGGAGCCTGAAGTCAAACCGGGACAGGTGTAGGGACCACCGTGCTTGTCGTCGGTTCAACTTCTTAGACGTGCGGAAATACTCAAGGTTCTTGTGGTCTGTCCAGATCTCAAATGGGCATAGAGCACCCTCAAGGAAGTGTCGCCACTCCTCCAGCGCTCGGATGATTGCCAGCATCTCCTTGTCATGGATCTCGTAGTTCCGCTCGACCGGACTGAGACTCTTAGAGAAGAAGGCAATCGGATGCCACCCCCCACCTTCTTCCAATGACTGCTGTGACAAGACCGCTCCGGTAGCTGCGTCGGAAGAATCCGCCTCGACTCGATAAGGGCGAGAGTCGTCCGGAAAGATCAGGACCGGGGCGGAAGTGATCAGCTCCTTGAGTTTGTCAAAGGAGGCCCGTTCCGGCTCTCCCCACCGCCATCCAACCTCCTTCTTGGTGAGGTCGAAGAGGGCACGGGCGTGGCAGGAGAAGTCCTTGATGAACCGCCGGTAGAAATTGACAAACCCAATGAAGGACTGGACTTCCTTCTTGTTCCGCGGCACCGGCCAATCCGACACACCGGAAACCTTGACGGGGTCCATTTCCACCTTTCCTTCCGACACGATCACCCCAAGATACTCTATCCGCGTCCGCTCAAATTCGCACTTTTCCGGCTTGAGACACAGGTTGTACTCCCGGAGTCGTTCCAGCACTCTCCGCACGACTTCCCGATGTTCGGACATTGTTTTTGTGAAGATGAGGATGTCATCGAGGTAGACGCAGACAACCCCTTCTGCTATCATGTCACGGAAAATGTCATTCATCATTGTCTGGAACGTGGCAGGACTGTTGGTGAGGCCAAAGAACATGACCTGTGGCTCAAAGAGTCCTTGGTTGGTGCGGAATGCGGCCTTCCACTCATCTCCCTCCCGGATCCGGACATTATTGAAGCCCCAGCGGACATCCAGCTTGGTGAAGTACTTCGCCCCGCGGAGTTGTGTGATCAATTCGGAAATGAGCGGAATGGGGTACCGGTTCTTGATCGTGATCGCATTCAAGGCCCGGTAATCCTGCACAAGTCTGAGCGAGCCGTCCTTCTTCTTGATGAAGAACACCGGAGATGCCATGGGTGACTTGGAGGGGCGGATCCTCCCTGTACGGAGATTTTCCGCAAGGAATGCATCGAGCTCTACCTGCTCCTTGGGTGACAGCGGGTAGACCTTGCAGTTGGTGGGCTTCGACCCAGGCTCCAACTCGATGGCATGGTCCCACAGTTTCCGCGGAGGCAGGGCATCAAACGACTCCTTGGAGAAGACGTCCTCAAACTCCCGCAGGTACTCCGGAATTTCCGCCTCCACTCTATCATACCTCTTAGAGGCTTCAGCAAGGCGTTGCGAAATATTTCCGGTGGCGCGGATGTGTTCCGCCTCCGGCGGAAGGTTTACGTACAGCAAGTGCTCCCCTTCCGTCAGAGCGTCTTCCAGGCCGAGTCGGATGACGTCGGAATCGGACTTGGAAGGGGGATCCGGGTCAAATTCCGCTTCCGAGTCTTCTTCTGCAAGCAGTGGATGGGGGCCGGAACGACATGTCTGTATGAGCCGTTCGGTCTTCCGCTGCTCCTGGTGCTCCTTCCGCACTTCCGACCGGCACATGTGACACTTGGCTGGACATCGACTCATCAGTACCTTCCGAGTCTGCCAATTGATCTCCGGGTTGTGCTCTTGAAGCCAGGTAAACCCAAGGATGATGTCTTGCTTCCCCAGGCTGGTGACAGCGAAGGGAGTGCGTTCCGAGTGTCCATCGTAGCGGAGAATTGTGTCCACTATCTCCGTGATGGACCCTGCCTCATTGGGGCTTCCATCCACATTGAACACCGGGATTGCACGTTGCAACTTCCGCGTGGTCAGTCGGTTCCGTTCCACATAGTCCCGGTCCATAAACTGACCAGTGGCCCCGCAATCGACAAGGGCGGGTCCGGATTTGACTTCCGCCGTATCTGTCGTCTGGATCTCTACCTTAATGACTAGTGACTTGGGGCCAGGGGTGGCAGCAACGACATAGCGTTTCGGAAGGCGTCTCTCCCAAGGGCGGATGCGGGATAGACGGGGTGTCGGATTTGGCTTTTGTGTGATATCCGGTGGGTCTGTATGAAGTGAGGGGAGTCGGGGCTTTTCATTCTCTACTTCAAGACAGGCAAACCGGTTATGTACAGGCAGCAGGGGCACACATCTCACCCGCTGCGCGTCACAAAATCCGACGCATCTTCCGCTTCCGATGCGCCATGTTCCGCATTTTCGGAAACTCCTTCCGCAGTAGGCACTCTGCTTATGTCCGCAAGTGCGAGGAACTCTGGAAGGAGCTCGAGTTTCTCCTCTGTGGTCATAAGCCGGATGTCAAATGCTTGGGGGCACTCGCGGGCATAGTGGCCTGGTTGTTGACATCGGAAGCAGGTGATAGTTCCGCGGCCTTCTCCACGCATGCGGTCAACATCCATCGGGGCAGGGCCACTCTTCGAGGGAGGAGGGCTATGGTTCCTAATAGGAGCGGGCGGAGAAAGCGTCGGAAATACTTTCCGCATGGGAATGAATGTGCTTCCGGATTTTGGCACAGGTGGAGTAGGACGAGTGGAACTGCGCGTCATATTCCGGCTCGTCTCCACGAAGGCCTCATTTGCTTCCCTGTTCCGGGACACCCTCTGTGCAGCTTGGTACCACCCTTCCGGGTCATCAAAGTCCGGAGCTCCATCCCCAAGCAGCGCAACTTGGTTCTGGAGTGTCGGATCGAGTCCTCGTCGGAATTTGATGACGATCGTCTTGTCGTCATCATACTCCGCAAGGTCGATGAGCTCCTGGAAGCGATCGATATAGTCATCGACCGGATCCTTGGCCTGGTACCAGCTGGTCCCCTCGAGCTTCGTAAGGGCTGTGAGCTGCTCATTTTTTGGGCAGAACTGGTCGGAAAATGTTTTCTCGAAGGCGTCCCAGTCCCGGAAGTAGTTCCCCTTGCCCTTTGCTTCATGTCGGATCACCTTGTTTGCAAAACGGGATGCGCGGTCCGACTTGAAAAAGGACAATGCCCAGTGAATCCGAGCCTGGTCGTTCGGAAAGAGGTCTCCGACAATTGCGAAGTAGATGCTGCATGTGTTGAAGAATGCGCGTCCCTTCTCCCGATCTCCGTCAAAGTCCGCCGGAGTTGCGGATTTGACCTTTGCTAACTTCGCGGACTTTCTCTCCTCCGCTAGTTCCGCTTTTCCGAATTCCGGATCGTCCAACATTTCATTTCCACCACCTTGTGGAATATCTAACTTAGCCAAAATCGCTTGTAAGGCTGTTTCAATCGCGTCGGTCTTCATCCGGTTCCGCGTCAATTCCTCCTCCATATTCCGAAGACGATCGTCCGGATCCATGTCGGAAGGAGAAATGTGGGACGGGATTTCCGGGGTTGGGAGCTCGACGTAAGAAGAAGGGCTGTCGTACGCTGTGTGTGCGGAAGAGGTTGCGATCTCCGAGTCGCTGTCTCCGATTCCGAACGCACCTATGGCGGCTGCGACACGCAGTACGACCGCCGGTCCTCTATGGGAGAGACTTTTCTGCTGTAAGGGCAACCCTGGCTAGTTGTGGAGATCACACTACCACACAACTGACAAGGGGAAATCCAAAGTCTGTATAAATGAACAGAGCATACAAGAGAGGGGATTCTCACCTGACAAGGGGAAATCCAAAGAGAAAAGTCTAAGGACCCCCAATGTCAGCGAGCCCGTATTATACTACGCTGCGCAGCCAGGGACAACACTTGGCACCCGCCATCAACCCTGCACCTCCCTGACCCTTGATCGACCCTTGATGTCACCTATTACGCGAGTCGCTTGATTTCCGACACTGTTCCGAGGGTGGAACTCGGAAATTGGAGTGGAACTGGGAAGGCGAACAGAACTGGTGGAAGTTCTCCCAGAAGCGGAATCATTTCCGAGAGCGGAGGCGGAGATGGAATCGGAATCGGAAGCGTCTTCGGAAATGGAGTCGGAACTGGAAATGGAAAACAGGGTGTCCCCTGACAACGCCCACCCTGGCCAATTGAAGCCAGGAGGATGAGTCTTGTGACTCGTCCTCAACCTCTCCCTACACTTGCAGGGAGAGATGCTGTCATCTCAGGATGAAAGCGCTAGAAAAAAGGAAAAAGCCACTGAGTGCCGGGGGTCCAAACAGATGTACATGGTGCTTGATGGCTGCCCAAACTACAACCATCATCCTCACAGACAATGACATCCCTCACTTGTGCAAGGAATGGATGGACAAGGTCGCCAACCTTGTTGGCGGTATCCCGTTGGAACTCCCTCCCTTACGGGAGGTGAATCACGAGATCAATCTCATTGATCCTGACAAACGCATGCGGTATCGACTACCCAAGTGTCCCAAACACTTCCACGAGGAATTGTCCATGAAGTTATAACGATACACCACTGCGAAGTGGTGGATACCACCAGTGGCCCATCAAGCAGTGCCAATGCTGTGTGTACTGAAGAAAAACGGTATGCTATGTACTGTCTTCAACCTGCGACAGCAGAACGAGAACACGGTGAAGGACGTAATGCCCTGCCTGGATCAGAATGTTATCAGGAGCGATGTCGCTTGCTGCAAATACAGGACGAAACTCGATATGTCAGAGGCATATGAGCAAATCCATATTCTTCCTGAAGACGCCCCAAAGACAGCCTTTGTGACGATCCTTGGCATGTTCAGGAGCCAAGTGATACAGATGGGGGATTGCAACACCCCATCGATGTTTCAACGTCTCATGACGTCGATATTTCACGACTGCATAGGTCGCTTCGTCCATGTATACATGGATGATATATTCATCTTCTCACACTCGATACAAGAGCACAAGGAACACCTCCACATAGTCTTCAACAGACTACGGAGCAGCCATCTCTTCTTAAGCAAAAAGAAGGTTGATCTCTATTCAGAAAGAATGGAGTGCCTTGGCCATATCATGGATGGCCAAGGAGTTCATGCGGATGGTGATAAAATGCAATGCATCCGTGAGTGGAGGAGGCCTCGTACGTTTAACGACATACAGAGGTTCCTCGGCCTCGTCCAATACCTGGCACACTACATGCCAGATGTCAGCACATACACCACCCCCTTATCAGGATGTGTGCACAACAACCGTCCATTTGAATGGACACCGTTGCTGGACAAATGCTTCCAAAGCAAAGGGCACTGGCCTGCAAGGCCCCGATCCTGTGTCCAATCGACGCACGGAACATGGACCTGATATGGGTCATCACCAATGGTTCAGAGTCTGGTGTCGGAGCTGTATATGGCCAGGGACCAGACTGGAGAACATGTCGACCAGCTGGCTTCTTGTCAAAGAAGTTCAGTGTTGCGCAGCAACACTACAGAGCACATGAGCAGGAAACCATCGCCATGCTCGAGGCCCTCATGAAATGAGAGGACAAACTCCTAGTGCGAAAGTTCACCCTAGTCATGGACCACAAGGGTCTCGAGTACTTCGAGACCCAAAAGAACCTGTCTGATAGACAGGTCCGGTGGTGGGAGTTCCTATCCTGCTTCAATTACAACACCATCCACGTTGATGGTGTTGAGAACAAAGTAGCGGACTGCTTATCCCACTACTATGAGAGTGATACAGGTGATGAGAAGCACCTGGACCATGTCTTTGTCAACGCAGATGTGCAACTAGACCCGGATGATGAGCTAATGCCCACTGACCAATACATGGAACTGCATACAGCAGCTATGAGGTGATCAACTTGCCTTGCGGAGAAAACAGAGCCCCAAACATTAGAAGCAGCGGCCATAAACGAAGACTCCGCCAAGGAGCCTCGCCACGAGGTGTCGTTGCCAGACAACAATAACAACAACAACAACAACAACAACAATGATGTCCACGTCATTGCTGCAAGCAATGACGGAGCCTCCCTACGCGTAAGCGTAGAAAAAAACATGGACCTGCAACTCCTACCATAAGGAGCCCATATTCGCGAAGAGCATGGAGAACCTAGATGCACATCCAAGATTCGGCATCCGGGATGGGCTGATTTGGACAAAGAATCAGCTCAAGAGGGATGTCATAGCCATCCCTCGGAATGTATTTCAAGGGGGAAGGAGGCTGATCGATATTATAATCGATCACGCCCACCAGACAATTGGCCACTACGGTCAACTGAAAACTTCAAACTACATTCAAAGAACATACTGTGGCCCAGTATGGCCTCAGACATTGAGGCATTCTGCACTTCATGCGCGAAGTGTCAGACTACCAAGACAGGCACGCAGCGCCCCGCAGGGCTACTGCATAGCCTGCCCATACCCGATAGACCATGGCAATCTATTGGTATCGATTTCATGGGCCCACTGCCCAAATCGAATGACTGTGATTACCTCATGGTAATCATAGATAGACTCACGTCTCACCTACACCTCATCCCGACAACGATGAGTGTGACAGCCAAAGGAATAGCCTGGCTATTCTGAAAGAGGTCGTAAGACTTCATGGAGTCCCAGACTCCATAGTCTCAAATCGAGACTCGAAATTCACGTCCATATTCTGGCGTGAGCTCCAACGACTCATGGGGACGAAACTCCTCATGTCCACCGTGTTCCATCCTCAAACAGATGGCGTGACCGAACGGGCAAACCGTTTGATAGGCCAGGTCCTTCGATCAGTCGTCAAGGACGATCAAAAGGACTGGGCCAACAAGTGCCCAATGGTCAAAGTTGCATTAAACAGCAATGTCAGCTCGATGATGGGGTCTGCACCCTTCAAGCTGAACCACGGATATATGCCACGGATCGACCTGCCAATGGCCACAGACACTCCCTTCAAACTACTGGCGAATGATGCGAGTAGCGAATGGTCATTCAGCGAATATTATGGCACCATATATCGAGCATAATTGATGCATTCAAGAGGGTTGAAACACTGAAGTTGTTCTCATCCCTAAGAGTCGTTTAAAACCTATGGGTGCATCCCACCTCCTGGGTGAGAATCTGCAGCAATAACACTAGCAGCCTTGAACCAGAGAGGTTGTCCTGGACGAGTACAGAAACATAGTGCAAGGAGCTTAGTGATGAGAAGGCGCCATGCAGATCTTGAAAGTTTCCAGGAGCGTTGGTCACGGTTGGTAAAGCTAGCAGGAGCGCATCATATACATAATACGCTGTAATTTCTAGAGCCCTTTAAGACGTTATTGGATCCAAAATAAATAAGATAGGGGACACCAGGAACCAACCACCCTGACGTAAGCGAGCGCTTAGATCACGTGACGCACCAAATCGAAAGACTTGGATCTCAATTTTTCAAAAAGTGTGCCAGATAATTCAATTTTGATATACAGAAGTGTAAATTTTGTATCTAATTACTATACTTTTGATTGACTTGCTAATTTGTTACTGGGCAAGGGACTCTGCCCATGTTTGACCAATTTGCTGTGTCACGTGGCACGTGACCTCCCAGAATGGTCATCCATCACTGAGCGCCAACGTCCAAGCGCTGAGAAAGCTGACAAATAATGTCACGTGACGCCCCAAATGTTGCAGTTGGAAAATACAGAATGTGTCCCAAACGGTTCCAAAACACAAAATAAAGTATTTGGAAAAAAATTCTTAGTCTGCACTTCAAGAGTATATAACTCAGCTACCCTGCATTATTGAGAGCGTCCGAGCTACTGGGAAAAGGTCTATGGACCTTGGACCATAGACCTTTGGACCTGGACCGCTATGGGCGCTGTCGCCGAGCCGGCAAAGATAACATGGTGGCACGTGACCACTGAGATAAGCTGTAGTTAGATATGTCGTCCTTAGCTCACCTCATTAAAATATCACAAGAGTACCCTTTGCTGTGCCATCAGTTGCCTGTATCACACGGAAAAATTTGATGCCTCCTGCGCGATACACGAAAGATACGATACGTGGCGAAGTTCAAGCCAGTGACGTGGAGCTGAGAGCAGCATTCAGGGAATTTCATATTCTAGATATTGATGGTGTGTGACTCTTGCCTTCAGTTATATCTCCAGCACGACCACTCGTTTTCTACCTTTTCATATAAAACACAAAATTAATGGGTTACTTCACCCTGCAGCCTGCAGGTCACCTTCGCCCATTATCCACCCCTTACCTAACACACATCCTTGAAGCCCTCCTTACAACATTAATATCTCAGCGACTACCACTTTCCCCAGCACGCGTCCCAGTGCAGCGCCTCGTGAACTGCTTGGAATCGGAACTCGACATGGAGTTGGGGAGGGGCGTAGTCAGACAGGTTATGGGGTGGTTTGGGGATTTCAAGAGCGAGGCAGAAGATAGAGCGAGTGAGGCGATGTGGAGGATGGATCAGAAGCATGTCGTGAGGCAGATTGGACTTGGACATCTTATGCTGTATAAGGTGTGTTGATTTCGCATGCCTCACCCATTCGATCGCGCCTGAGCAGTAATGCTCTTATCTAATGCTCCGGGATGCGTTCTCTGCTGCACTCTCTATGCCGCTCTCGCCCTCTCTTCGCACTACGAGAAGGTTGTCTCTGTACAGGACAGAACACGACCTCTCGCCTTCCACAAGTTGCTGGGAAGCCCTGAAGGGTGCCAGGGCCGCTATTAGCCGCATCTTCTCCATCATGCACTACCTCCAGCCCATCAAGTTCGGCGAGCTGTCCCTCCACTCGTCCGCCAACGTCGGCATCGACAACGGCGACGTCACCCTCTTCTCTGGGCTCTCTGGCACGGGGAAGACGTGAGTCCCCGTTTCCCCCCTCCGTGTAGCGTCCCGCTCACCCCCCGCAGCACCCTCTCCGCAGACCTGCGCCGGCAGCTCATCGGCGACGACGAGCACGTCTGGTCTGACACGGGCGTCTTCAACATCGAGGGCCGGTGCTACGCCAAGTGCATCAACCTCTCGCGCGAGAAGGAGCCCAAGATCTTCGAGGTGATCCGCTTCGGGTCCATCCTCGAGAACGTCGTGTACAGCCCCGTGTCGCGCCAGACTATGGCGACGTGAGCATCACCGAGAACACGCGCTGCACGTACCCGAGCGAGTTCATCCCCAACGTGCACATCCCGTGCGTCGTCAACACCCAGCCAAAGAACATCATCATGCTCATGTGCGACGCGTGCAGCGTGCTGCCGCCCGTGTCCAAGCTTTGAACCTAGATAATGGCATTAGTAGATATCTAGCAGATTTGATTTGTGAAGCGATTAAGGGTGTGCATGGCAGCCATTAGTCTATTCAATGCCGGTGTATATCTATCTATCTATGAATCCACCTGGAAGTACTAATTAATCAACGATAAGAATTTCCTGGCCATCCTGGATCAGCACTCGGTATGGTTTTTCTTCTGGTTCCTCCTTCACATGTCCCTCTTGCCATTTCCCTTTCCCCATGGCCTTCGCCTTTCCTTTCCCTTTTCCTTGTGATACCACTTTCTGACTATCTTCATCGGAGGCTGCGAAGGTTTGACGTCCATAGTCTGCACTGGACTCCCATGTCTCCAGAGGCAACGGTGGGGAGGGTGGCAGTGGCAGCGGTGGGATAGCATGCTGTTGTGAAGCGACAAGAAAATTTTCTTTTTGTGGCAGAACTATACAGTAGGTCTATTATTATTTACCGTTATTTTGTTTAGTTTCTTTACTTTGGTTATTTTGTTATTTATACTTATTCCAGATCTGGATATGACGAGTGATTGCTGTGGGTGCATATGGTGTGGGTCTAGTCTATAGACCGAGGTCCATAGACCGTTTCCCGGTAGCCCGGAAGTTCTGGCATTATTTTGCTAAACCCTTTCCTACAAATTCAAACTAGACATATTGAGAGAAACCCTTATAAAGGACTCAAATAAGTCAGAACTTAATGTATGTGGGTGGAATTGAGGATGTCGGAAGGCGGCTGCTACTGGCGTGCTCGCTTACATAAAGGTGGTTGGTTCCTGGTGTCCCCTATCTTAGAAACGAGCAAGAAACGAAGTGCGGTCCGTGACATTTAGCGCCTTTGAAAGCGCTAAGCCGACGCGCAACCACTAAAACTTGGTCGTGTTCAAAAACCTTGAAAATGCAACGCGGGCTACCTATGGTCAGTTCATGGAATGAGGGTGGGATTGTATTGACACATGCTTACAGCAACCAACTGTTGTTCTCCTCCGGGAGGGCACTGATACTTCTCAAGGCAAGGGTCAGCTACTGTCTAATATATCGGCATGCCTCGCCATAGCAGACACACTTTCGAGTACCTTGGGTCCTCGTGGCATGGATAAACTCATTGTTTCGGATCGTGGCGACGCTCAGATCACTAACGACGGCGCAACCATTCTTAAGTTGCTCGACATCGTTCATCCAGCAGCGAAGACCCTCGTTGACATTGCCCGCGCTCAGGATGCTGAAGTTGGGGATGGGACCACGAGTGTTGTTCTACTGGCAGCACAGATATTGAAAGAGGTCCGAGGATATGTGGAAGAGGGCGTTAGCCCACATATCATAATCAAAGGCTTGAGAAAAGCAGGACAACTGGTAAGTTCGACGTGAGGAATCAGAACATATGATTTTGGTTATATCCGATTTATAGGCAATCGAACGTATAAAAGAGGTTCAAATCTCAATCGACAAGTCGGATCCGCAGTGAGTTCGTGTGCTTTCTATGAAACAGCCCTCTGACCTTGTCTTCCAGACTTTTCCGCTCGCTTTTATTGAAATGCGCTTCCACATCTATGTCTTCCAAACTAATCCAGTCTCAAAAGCCTTTTTTTTCAGAAATGGTCGTAGATGCAGTGCAGTCTTTGGACCCAGAGGATCTCGATGAAAGTTTGATTGGTGTCAAAAAGATTCCCGGCGGAGGGATGCAGGATTCACTCTTGATCCGCGGCGTCTCGTTTAAGAAGACGTTTACTTACGCGGGCGCCGAGCAACAGCCAAAATTGTTCAGAGATCCATTAATTCTGAGCCTAAACGTCGAGCTGGAACTCAAGGCGGAGAAAGATAACGCCGAAGTCCGTGTGGAACAGGTTTCCGAATATCAAGCGATCGTCGATGCCGAGTGGGAGATCATATACAGAAAGCTGGAAGCCATCGAGAAGACAGGTGCCAAGGTGGTACTAAGCAAGCTGCCGATCGGTGATTTGGCCACCCAATGGTTTGCCGATCGGGACATTTTCTGCGCCGGTCGTGTTCCCTCAGATGATTTGAGAAGAGTGACACAGGCGGTTGGTGGCTCCATCCAAAGTACATGCTCGGATATCGGAAGGGAGCATCTCGGAACATGTGGGATATTCCAGGAGAGGCAGGTTGGTGGGGAGAGGTACAACATATTTGAGGAATGCCCCAAGGCCAAAACATGCACTTTGTTGCTGCGTGGTGGGGCCGAACAGTTCATTGAGGAAGTGGAGCGTAGTTTGCATGATGCCATCATGGTTGTTAAGCGTGCACTACGAAACGGCGAGGTAGTAGCAGGGGGAGGGGCCATCGAAGTAAGTCATCGCCTCACTTCTCATGTTTTGCCATCTCATTTGATATGACAGATGGGACTGTCAGCATACATTCGCAAATATGCCTTTTCTATTCCTGGTAAGCAACAGCTCATGCTTACAGCTTTTGCTCGCGCGTTGGAGATCATACCCCGCCAAATATCGGATAACGCTGGTCTGGATTCCACTGATGTGCTGAACAAACTTCGAATGCGGCATGCAAACGGAGAGAAATGGACGGGCGTCGACGTGGATGGTGTCGAAGGTGTCCGAGACAATATGGAGGCATTCGTGTGGGAGCCGAGCTTGATCAAAACCAACGCAATTGGTAGTGCTGTTGAAGCAGCCTGCCTAATTTTAAGCGTGGATGAGACTGTGAGGAATCCTCAAAGCGAACAAGTGAGTTCGGTATTCCTTAGTTTTTGCTGTGTGGTTTGACGGGCTTAATTTTTCAGCCTAACCCAGGACCGCGTGCCCCACCAGGTGCGGCTCAGAGGGCCTTACGGGGTCGCGGTAGAGGTATACCGCGGCGATGAAAAGTACACTTGTACAGCGTAGCCTTTAATAATTACATTACGTTAACGGCTAAGCCGTGTGGACGCATGTTGACGCGTCTAATTGTGACCACGACTTTCGACTCCACATTAATGGCTGAAGTATCCAAATGCAAGCCACTGTTCTTTGCTTCTGACTCTGAAGGAGAGGATACTCGAATGGCTGTGGATGTTGTCCCCCTGAATGACACCAGCAGTGCGGCAGCAGAAACCTCCAAGAAACGGTTATTTTTGGCAAGCAGTGATGAGGAGAATGACTCGCGACTTGCGAACATCGACGATATAGTTAAACGTCGTATACGGAGCGCAAGCTCGAGCTCGTCTGTGGTCGCGTCTTCTCCCCCTCCTCGCTTCGTGCACGACCCCGCCACCCCTGTACGCTCTAGCTCTCCACCGCCGCCACCGCCTAAGAAGCAAAAACCGACTCCACCTGGTATGAAGAAGCGAAAACAGCCACAACTGGCTCCTACGCCTCTAGATCCCGTGTCTAAATCGGTGGATTTCAAGCCGGCATACATTGGCTCATTCTTAGTGCCCAACGCGTGGAGCACATGCAAGGGCCGTGGCTGGGTCAAAGCAGGCGAAGAGATATCTGTCCGAAGAAATGATGAAGAAGCGCCGTCCGGGCAGTCCAATCCAACCAAGCTAAAGACTCACAAGAAAGTGACAGGAAAACAGCTAAAGTTAACATCGATGATGAATGTCAAGGAAAAGGGTCAAGCACCCAAGCCTCTAAAAAAACATAAACCCGATAACGTGGTCAGGTTCACTAACTCTCGTGGATTCGGTGAGTGGAGCTGTCGTTGTTTGTATTTGTATTCTTTATGAGGATGCAGAGATCGGGAGGCTGCCTCAAAACGTGGCATCATGGGTTGCCAAACTCCTTGACCTAGGCGAGCTCGTATCCCTCATTATCCTGACTTTGCGTATCTCATCTTGACGCTATAGGCATCATTACCTTCCGGGGCAGTACCATGGTTGACTGTGCAGAGACTCTGCAGACTGGTGCTGAGATGCTACTTCAATTACGTGTCTATGTTCTCGCCGAGGCCTTTCAGAAACATCAAATTTCATCCTCGTCCGATGACCCACGATCGATGTTTAACGAAGGTCAAGAAACCCTTGACGAACAGAGCCTTCGGGAGCGCAAGGCTTCATTACAACAGCTTTTCAAGGCAATTGACCTGACTCCTAGACGTCCTAATGCATTTCTCCGTGATTCGAGTTCCAACGTAAATGTACTGGAAACGGTGCCAGTTGGACGTATTGACAAGAGGAAAGAGAAGGTAGGGCTCAATGCGATGGAAGAAGCTGAAGACCCAGAAGAAGATGGCGATGATGCGGAGTTACTCTCCGAGGGCCAGCTGGACATGATTTACAAAAAGTCTGAAACGTTCCTCACGTCGTGATGTTGACTGACGCCATCGACTTAAACAGAGCCCAAAAAAATGACCGGACAATGCCTGAAATGGATCCAGCAGAGACTTTCACGCTGAACTTGAGGCCATACCAAAAGCAGGCTCTTTTGTATGTTTACGCAGCTGCATAGTCTTCGGTTTTCCTGGCTTACTCAACCTCTACAAGATGGATGCATTCATTAGAATCAGGAACCGCCGCTGCTCGTGACGCCAATTCCATGCATCCTTTATGGGAGGAGTACGTACATTATTATTATCGTGCTTAGAGCGTTTATATTTACAGACGATAGGTATGCCTTCCCATACGAAGAGCTGGCGGACGGCGTCATTGATATGACAGAAGAGCAAAAGCCTTTTTACTACAACCCGTACTCGGGCGAACTAAGCTTGGCATTCCCTCGAGCTGAGAAAAAATGCCGGGGTGGGATATTGGCGTACGTAGCTGTAGGCCCTAAGTGGATAACGTTGCTAATAGAAGTTAATTGTTCGCAGCGATGGTATGTTCTTTGTCTTGCTAATTGGTTGGCTCTGACAGGCCTGGCTGCGGTGAATGGTTTGAATGACAGAAAGTAAGTCTTGCAAGCGAGACGCTTTCAAACTCATCACTCGTTACAGTGGGCATGGGAAAAACCATTATGATATCCAGTCTTCTGCATACGAGCCGTGACGTACAACCTGCGGAGTCCCCAGTCGTTCAGCCAGAAGCGGAAGGGCCACCGGGGCCTCCTAAGCCAAGACAATTAAGGCTGAACGCGGCTTTTCAGCCAATATTGGATTCCAACAAACACACTTCCGTATCAGCAGCTCCTTCTACGACTCTCATCATTGCTCCAACATCACTCATGGCACAGTGGGCGAATGAACTCGAGCGATCTAGTAAAAAGGGAAGCTTGAACCTGCTAGTATGGCACGGAAACAATCGGAATGACCTCGATGACATCTTGGGTGGTAACAGCAAGACCGATGTCGTCATCACCAGCTATGGGGTGGTTGGTTCAGAATGGGCGAAACATGAAAGCTCAAATCGACATAGCTCGCCCTTATTTCAGGGTCATTTCCTTTGAACGAACTCTCTTATACGCCCGCTAACGCCTATCCGTAGTGGAATGGCTTCGAGTGGTTCTGGATGAAGCGCACAACTGCAAGTCTAGGCTTAGCAGGTCAGCGAGGGCTTGCTGCGCACTCAATGCCCGAAATAGATGGGCATTGACTGGTAAGTTATCCAATTACAGGCTGCATTTGGGTCCGGGTCTCACCCCGATATTGCAAGGGACTCCTATTGTGAACAAGTTGGAAGATCTTTATTCGCTACTGTAAGTTGGTAACTCCGTAAGAGAAGCGTACTAAGCCGTCGAGCAGTAAGTTCCTTGACTACACACCATGGTCTGACTATTCGTTCTTCCGGTCCTTCATCACGGTGCGTGCACAGTGTCCGCATTATTAGTGTCTTCCTGAATTATTCACCTTAGCTTCCATTCCTAAATCGGGATCCCAAGGCAGTTGAGATTGTGCAGGTTATCTTGGAAAGCGTGTTACTCCGGCGGGAAAAGAATATGCGCGATCGCGACGGCAACCGTATCGTCGAGCTTCCAGCTAAAGAAGTGCGCATCTCAGGTGGAATGTGTGCGCCAGCTAACTTCTCTGCCAGGTCACCGTTGTGCACCTCGACTTTTCGCCTGTGGAGCGTAAAATCTATGATTCCATGTATATGGATGCCAAGAACAATTTCGACAGATTGAACGCGAAGGGTCTAGTAGGCAAGAACTACACTCATATTTTGGCCATGCTGATGAGGTATGAGCTAAACGCAACTACGCGAGATCAGCTGAATTTGATGTCTGCGAAGGCTTCGGCGTGCGGTGCTACACCCTAGCCTGGCTCAGGTCAAGGAATCCTCCACCTCAGAGGATGCCAAAGACAGTCATGGCGATGTCGAGGTTGACTCGCTGATTCCAAAGGATACCCATGGGACAGACGGGTCTGAAGATGGACCTTCTTCTGCGTTCGCCGAAAGCGTCCTCAGTCGGATACAGGAAGCTGACGGACAGGAATGTGCGGTGTGTTTTGACCTCATGGACCTACCGGTGCTTGTGCCGAACTGCATGCATTCATGGTGGGCCAATCGTCGTTGCCTATTGCATTCAATTATTTAATGCGCCAACAGCTGTAAAAGCTGTGCGCTGGCTTTCTTACAAGCATGCGAAGAGAAAGGCGAAGAGGGCCATTGTCCTATCTGCCGGGGTGGTCCCGTGAAAGTGAGTTTCCCATAACCTCTCAGGCGAGCGTAACACGGATCATCCAGGAGTCCCAATTGCTGGAGATCGTCAGGACAAAACCGGTCAAGAAGCTCGGTTCACCTGATGCGGGCGACGTGGGCGACGACCGGGATTCTTCTCCCGCGGTCATGCTACGCAGAAACAACTTCAACTCGTCAACAAAGCTCGATGCGCTTTCTGAGGATCTCCGTGAGTCGCATTTCGCGCGACGTTGCCGAATTCTCAGTCAGAGTTAGGCCGGTTGCGAGACCAAGATCCTTGCTTCCGGGCTGTTGTTTTTTCGCAGTTCACCAGCTTCTTAGATCTAATCCAGGTCGTGCTCCGACGGGATCGGTTTGCGTTCTATCGCTTTGACGGTGAGATGAGCGTGAAAAAAAAGGCTATGGCCGTGGAGGAGTTTACGCGTCCATCGCGGAGCGGAAAGGTGTTTATTGTGAGTCTAAAGGCAGGTGGGGTTGGGCTGAACGTGAGCTTGGATTCAATACCCGGCTTTACAATACTGATAGTGTCGCCAAAAGCTGACGGCAGCGGACCACGTCTACATGGTCTGTCGCCATTCGAGTGCTTTTAGCGGTTGATTCTGACAACTGAATAAGATGGATTGTTGGTGGAACTCTGCAACGGAGAACCAAGGTGCGTAAGCAGCATTGTCCCTGCTGGGCTGCGGGTCGTGACGCTTTGGCAGCCATCGACCGTGTACATCGCATCGGCCAGGAAAGAACCGTATACGTCAAACAGTTCATAGTGAGCTATGACAATGGCCACCCTGCGCGCCGTCACTAACGTAATATACACCAGATCTCAGAGACGATTGAGGAAAGGATCCTGCAGATCCAGAAGCGGAAGACGGCGATCATCAAGGGGGCGCTGGGCGGGAAGACGGGAGAGGATGCAGACAGCTTGGAGAACTTGCGAATAATGTTTGGCGAGGGGATGTAATCCGCGTGTACTAATACGTGCGGTGTCGGAGGCCGCCAAGCTCGCGGGCTTAATTAGCTTGATACGTAATCTCCGGGAAAGCAGGCGCTCCACATCGTCCCCCTCTTCTGTCATCTATTCATTTGAGCGTGAAAGCCCTTGCAAGCTTGCTCAGCGTACTCGAGTGCACCCCACGATCGCTTCAAGACACGCTCGCCTCCGCTCGTCATGTGGTGCGTTGTCCCTAATGGCATTCCGCGCTGTTGTTCAGTTGAAGCCATCCTGTGACGTCAGGTGTGATAACTGCCTCTTGCTTCTGCCTCTGGTGAGCTCGCTGTGCACGGGATGCGGGTTGTGCTGAAGGACGCCGCAGCGCTCAGGCGCCATGGCATGGGCTTTCATCATCTTGGTGCGTGCCCTTTATCTCCCACGCCCTCTGTCGTTCAAGTTGGGAGCTCACGTCAACACCAGCTGTACAGCCTGGCAGGCGGGATCTTCCTGCTCGAATACGGCCAATACTTCTACTTCGTGTACCCAGAGTGGTGCGTAGTCGTGCGCCACGTATGTGTGTATATCCCCATTCTGACGTCATACGTGCCGGTGCGCGGAAGGACTATCTACGGCATTATCGCGCTGGCGGTCGCGTTCAACGCGCTCATCAACCTCGTCGCGCTGTCGAACAAGTCGTACCTCTGGGGGCGCGTCTGCCGGGCGACGTGGCCCGTCCTCCTCGTGCTGTGCGGCGTGCGCGCGGTCATCATGATCTGGGAGCTGAATCGCGGGTGAGCCACGCACGCACGCACACACCCATGCTTTTCTTTGCTTTTCTTTGCTTTGCGCATGCTCACGCCCCGTCCCGTCCCGTCTAGCCAGGACAAGATCGCGTGGGAATGCCAGAACGGGCAGCTGTGGGCGGACTCCGCCGCGGCGGGGTACGGGAACACGACGGCGTTCCCGAGCGGGATATGCCCGCCCGGGTTCCACGCGCTGTACACGGCGTTTATCGTCGGCCTGCTCGCGGACCTGGGGTTCCAGGTACGTCGGGCCCGTGCATTTGGCGGGCGCGGACACGCAGTGACGCGCCGTAGATATACATGCTCTTCCTCAACTGGCGGTTCACCACGCTGCTGGAGAAGTACGACTCGCTCTCATCTTCATACGGAGGTTAGTGCGATGCTCGACGCATGAACGTTGCTCATGGGTTGTCTTCAGGCTTGTATACTGCTTAGTGGCGCCCACTTGATCCGGCATCTACTCTCTTTCTTTCTCCGTTTTTTGTTTTCTCTTATTTTCTCTTGCTCGCTCGCTCGTTTTTATGACGCTCATGACACGACCTTACGACGACATGACGACCCGGATCGGAGCCGTTTTTCTCTCGCAGCCTTACTTGCACGGTCACGTGCAGGGCGGGCGTGCAAAAAGCCTTGATTGAGCTTGTGTCTATGTACCGCGTTAGGCAATACAGGATGCATTGTTCTTCATATGTAGTCAGCGCGATCAGGGCTGCGCAGGCGCGACATCAACATGAGAAGACTGATGAGAACGGGTGGCGTTGCGGTTGATGTCTGAAATTAGAGTTGCCAAGGATCTGTGATGGCGACCGAATACGCGGTATGTCGCGAATGAGATTCAATTCAATGTATAGCAGAGCCACTCGTGCCACATCGGGCAACGAACGACGCTGCGGACGCACGTGGCGATGATGGTCGCCGTGGTAGTGCTGCTACTCGCGGTCGCGGTCGCTGTCGCTGGAATCGGGGTTGAGGACGACTATGTCGGGTTTTCGCGGGGGTTCTGGGTCTGGGTCTGGGTCTGGGGCACGCGAGGTGGCGTCGCGGGGGTCGCCGTGCTCGCTTCCGCTGCTGCCGCTGCTGTCGTCGTCAGACGAGTCGTCGCCGGACGACGAATGCGACGGCGGGGAGTTCTCGGGACGCGGTGCGGATGCGGGTGCAGGACGGGGACGCTGCTCGAAGACGCCAAGCCCGAGTGTCTGCGAGAGCGGGGAAAGAAAAACATGACACGGCGGGTGGAGTGGTGCTCACCATCTGGACGTGGGGGGCGTCGGGGCTCGCGCCGAGGTGCTCGATGTCGACGCTGGCGGGGTCGCGGGCGGCGCGGCGGGCGAGGTCGACGTTCGCAGCTGCGAGACGGGGCAGAAACGCCTCGGCGCGCGCGAGGACTGGACGCACGTGACGCCGCGGTCAGCAAGCAAGGTCAGGGCGGGTCAGGGATGGGATGGTGCACTGCAAGGACGCACGCTCGCTTCGGGGGACTGGATGGGGGGTGGAGGGCGGCAGAGGCAGAGCCGGGGACGGCGTGGGCGTGCGTGTCGCTGCGGCCGCCGCGTCTGTGTGCGCGAGGAGGGCGTCTGCGGGGGGTGTGAGCGTGGCAGCGACGACGGCGGCGGGACTCACGGATGCGCTGCTGGCGTGCGTCGGGGTCCTCGACGTCGAGTCGCTCGCGGTGGGGCGGCATGGGTGTGCGGCGCCTGCGCGGAGCTATCCGGGCAATGTGGGATCGATCCCGCGTCAGCTGGCCACGCCACCGCCCGCTTCTGGCATCTCGTAACCACAAGCGCAGAATATAATGGGCGCCTGCGTAAATAGCGTTGCTGGTGGCGGCGTGCCTCGAACGCTCGCCCCGATTACCAAGCAGATTGGCTAAGCTGCTTTAAATCACACAGCGCCGTATCCACCTTGTCCTCCCCCACCATGTCCGTCCGCCCCACCGTCCTCGCCCTCCACCCGCGCCCCGACCCGTCGCCTGCCCACTACCGTGCGCCCGCCGCGTTCACCTTCCACGCCTACGAGCACTCGCCGCCGCCCGACGAGGTCGCCCCGCCCGCGGTGTCCAGCAGACGGGCCGCGCGCCTCGCGGCGCCGTTCCCGACGTTCCTCTATGCGAGCGAGCCGCCGCCGGTGACGCCGCGCAACAAGCAGCGGGTGCGCCCCAGCGCGGCGCAGCTGGCGGCGCTGAAGGCGCTGTACGCGACGACGCGCCACCCGCCGCGCGACGCCCGCGAGGCCCTGGGGGACAGAATCGGCATGTGAGTCTCTCTCCGCGTCATCCCACGTGGCACGGGCCTCGGCGCTGCCCGTGATGAGATCACGTGCCGTCTTCGTGGCTTCGTCGCCGTGCCTGGGTGCTCCCTGTCCACCTCAGCCCCCCGCTCACCTGCCGCTGCCCCCGTTCTAGGCGCTATCAGTCCGTCACCAACTGGTTCCAGAACCAGCGCAGCACCGCCAAGAAGCGCGAGCCGCCTGCACGCCCTCCACAGGCACACCCACACGCAGCACACGCAGCACCCGCCCGCAGCCCGACCACCAGTGCCAGTGTCCCCAGCCCCAGCCCGCCCCGCAGTCCCTCGCACCCCATGCTCGACGACGGCGCCCCGCCAGAGCAGCCGCCGCACCACCACCGCCATCGCATCCAGCGCACCGACCCCGTGCGCGACATCATCGTCGCCCAGGCCGCCGCGCGCCAGCAGCAGCTCGCTGAGCTGCCCCTGCCCCTGTCCGGCGCCGCGATCGTGGCCTCCTTTCCCGGCGATCGCCCCTCTGCGGAGCCGCCCGCACACCGCCCGCCGCTGCCGCTGCCGGACGCCGTGTCTCTGCCTCTGCCGCCCGCATCCTCCCGCGCCCCCACCCCGGGCCTGTCCGCCTTCCACGCATCGCGCGCCACCAGCCCGAGCGCGGCGTCCACGAACGCTTCCTCCTTGGAGACCGCTGCTGATCCGGAGTATGGCGAGGGCGACCAGATCCCGCGCGGGAAGCGGTCCCGGCCGACCCCGCGGCAGCTCGTCGTCTTGCGCGCGCTCCACGCCGCCACGTCCAGCCCCACCATCGAGGAGCGCACCAGGGTGGGTCGCGAAATTGGCATGTACGTGCGAGCCACGTCTGCGTGCTCTTAGCCTGCTCACGTTGTTCTGCAGGGAGCTGGGCAAAGTCACAAACTGGTTCCGCAATCTCCGGCAGACGGCCAGGAAGAAGGAGCGGCGCGCGCTCGAGGCGGAGGGGCTCCCTCCGCCCACGAAACGGGGCCGGAGCGGCGAACTCGCGCATGCGCGGCAGAGTAAGCGCAGCCGGCTCGACGAGGACGAGGACGACGCCATGTCTGTTTCCGCATCCGGCTCGCAATTGCACGAGACGACCTCCACGCTGGGTTCTGTTGATATGGAGTATGAGCACGAGCGCCCGGACGCCTATTTCGTGCAGCACCCAGGCGCGGCGCGCGCGGGGCCACGGGACGCATACGACGCCCGCTTCGGAGGATACGACGACACCGCCAGGTTCGCGCGCGCGGGCTACGGCCACGCACATTCGCCCGGGTATGTGTTTGCGAGACGCCGCGACGGCGACGTCCAGTTTGCGGGGCGTCCTGAGCACGAGCACGAACACGAACACGAGCACGAGCATGAGCTGCGCTCCGAGCTAGGCACCGAGTCCGATGCGGCGCACGAGGCGGTGACCCCTGAGCCGCAGAGCATGCCTGCGCGCGCGGAAAAGATCCCCCTGACGCCCCATGCCCATGCCCATGCCCATGCCGGCACGCCCGCGTCCTCACGCGCCTCCCCCGCTGCCGCACGCCGCACGAACACCGCTCATGCGAAGCACCCGAGCGTGGACGACGCGCTGCTCCTCCTCGCGTTCCACGGCGCGCAGACGTAGCCTGCCCCCCCGTCAACACACCCTATCCCCGCCCCCGCCTCGCCTGCTGGATCCCCGAGGTCAGGACATCTAAATTAAATATTGACCGGTTTCATGCGACTCTCTAGTACCATACATCCCTCCCGCGCATTTGGTCTCCGCAATAGATGCATACACTATGTAGCTGAATACACCCCATTCTGACCTTTCGCATCGCCCCCCGCACCCGCACCCGCACCCGCACCCGCATTATATTTTCCCGTGTCCCTCCATCGATAGCTCTCCGGACCCACGCGCATACCGGCCCTGTCCCTGCATGTTTCTTCGTTTCTTCGTCCTGTAGTGCCACCTAAAATAATTAAATGCCACGTTTGTTTATTACTATGACGGTCTTCCCATGTGTCAGCACCCACATGATGTGGCGCAAATGAGTCACGCCAAGGCCGGCCTGAGCACAAATAGTTTTACGCGCGAGATCTAGCCGAGGGTCCCTGGCTGGCTCGGGACCGCATTGAAATGAATGGGCACATCGAAAACGTGTGCGTGCTCTTCTTTCGCTCCCACCATCACCATCACCAGTCACCATGCCCAAGGCTATATCCCTTATTCTAGCGTGTCTCATGTTCCTAATGCTGACACGGCCCGCGGCGGCCTTCGGCGCAGGCTTCATCCCAAACTACGCATACCTAAACGGCAAGCGCGCCCCGCGTTATTGTCCCCGAAAGCGCCTGACATGCTGATTCTCCCTCCGGTGCACTGGCAGACAAGGCGTTCCGCCACGGCGACATCGAGGAGATCCTCCCGACGCTGCTGAAGAGCGTGGCCGCGGAGAGCAGCGGCGGCGGCGGCGGCGGCGTCGGCGGCTGGCTCGCGTTCGCGGCGTCGCTCTTCTCCTTCGGCGCCGGCGCCAAGTTCACCAAGATGGACATGAAGAGGATATACTTCGTGAGTGCCGCCGCCATGCCATGCATGCTGGCGCTGGCATCGATCGCGAGTCGATCGGCACGCGTCCAACGTTGTTGACTCTGTTGCTTTGTTTGTTTCCGATCGTGATGTTCCGCGCTGTACATACGAAAAGGGCAATTGGCTGCGCGACTACTCGCAGGTACCTGATTTGAAATCGTCGCCTGCAGACATTGAGAGCGTTGCCCGGCTCATGCGAGTTGCTTTTTTGTTTTTGTTTCGTCCCCGCTGCAGGCCATGGACGTCGCGGGGCTGCGCCGGCTCACCGCGCACACGCTGCTCATCGCTGTGTCCGTCTTCGGCTTCATGGTATGGTGACGCCCCGTCCCCTGCCTCGCCGCACGCGCACGACACGCTCCCACTAACTGACTGACTCCCCGCCCCGCACAGACATTCGGGTTCGCCACCGCCGAGTTCGAGATCACGCCCGAGCGCCTGGGGGTCTACCTCCCCGTGGTGAGCACACGTTCCGTTTTTTCTTTCCCCGGAGGCGCACCCGATTGAGTATGTTATATGCGATATGCGTCCCGGGCTGTGCAGGAACATATCGATAACCCCAAGTGTGTATCTCCTCCTTAAGGCTCCGCGCCCCCTCCTCTTCCTCCTCCATTCGTCCTCTCTCTCACGTTCACGTTCGCGCGCCTAGAGGGTATGCCGAGGCCGAAGGCGACGCCCGCTCCTTCCACCCCAACCTCCGCCCGCCCGTGGACCCCCAAGAACTCGACGTCAACCCGAACACCGGGATGAAGGTCCGCTCCAATTTTCACGATAAACGTATCCGCGTTTCGTTTCGCTCACTGCGCAGCGTGCGCGCCGCAGAACTACATCGCGACCGAGGGCTTCGCGTGGGACACGTCGAGCGCGCACGTGCGGCGCACCCTCGAGCGGTGCGTCGCCCTCGGCAGGACGGCGCAGGGCAAGGAGTGTGCGGACCAGTTCGAGGCGTTCAGGTCTGCATTCGTTCATCCATTCATAATTCATTCGGTTCCCGCGATCGTTTATGTGATGTGGCGTGTATATGTATTTAACGACGCAAAAATAACAGGCTGCTCGGCTCGGCGCTCCACACCCTCGAGGACCTGCTTGCGCACAGCAACTGGTGCGAGCTCGCGCTGCGGAAGCTGGGGCATCCCGACGTGTTCTGCCACGTGGGCGACGAGGGTAGGGAGTCTGTCTGATACGCTCGGCTTCAGGTGGTGGTGGTGATCCCTAACCAAACCCCTTTGGATGCAGTGATCATCGACACGCCGAATGGCCCCGCCCCGCCGCTCGTCACCGGCACCTTCGGGGGCGACGACTTCATATTTAGTGTCCTGGGCGAGGGGATGGAGTGCGTCGTAATGCACCGCTAACACGCCAAACTGACAAAAAGAATTTTTTTTTTTTTTTGTTATAGTCGTTTGAGCGAAGCTAGCATGAGCAACGTTGCTGGAACCATGGAAAAGGTGGGTCGGCATTGCAGACGATACTCCCCCCCCCCCGCGGCCACCACCACCACCACCATGACCATGCCGTTTCGGAAATCCGGCGTCCAGACCCGTTTTACGGAGATGAACGTGGTGGTGGCGTGGCAGCGCGGGGGTGTCGTCGTCCCAACTCGTTGCGCTCTATTCCAAAAGTAAAGCGCCCCTTATAGGTGAAAAACACGAGCGAGGGCCACCTCACCCTCATCCGGACGCTCCTCGCCAGGCTCCCGATCCTGGGCTACACCACGCACACCGAAAAAATGGACCAGGCGGAGAGCATCAAAGAACGCGCGTACGACTTCGACCCGAACGACGTGGCGCCCGAGGAGGTGCAGCGGTTCCTGTGGCACATTCTTGAGTGGCGGGATGCCTTTTATAAGGACGTCTTGAAGGGGATCGACATGATTCCGGGGCTGAGCGCGCTGGTCGAGGAGATCACGGACACTCTGAACGCATGTGAGTGAGCACGTTCCTTCCTCGGTGGCACAAGCTTGTTTTAAAACGTGACGTTTTCTTTTCATGCAGTCGTGCTTACTATATTAGATCCCATACTAAAGGTCTGCACATATCGTCCCTTCATGCTATAGCGCGTAGTGAGCGAGCCTGCCTGCCTGTTTGAAAAGCCGTTACTACGGGACGCGATAGATGCCCTCCAGGACAGCAGCAAAGCCGTCATAGACAACGCCGACCAATACGAAGCGAGTGCTCGTGCCGCGTGGCCATTCTATTCTGCCTATGCTTTGTGCTTGGCATTTTTGCTGACGGTGCTCTGTCTGGTCAGGTGTTCAACGACCCGCATGCCTCGGACCCCTCGCACAGCATACTCGCCAAGGTAGCCCAGTCTTGTCTGAGGACCATGCGCACGCGTGTTCATTGTGCTGAGACATTTTGCCCCATACTGTAGGACCATTTCGGGCTGATATTAAATGAGCCGGCGGGAAAGATCGCCCGGGCGGTTGTGGAGTACAGCGTGAACTTGATTGTGAAGGTGCTCGCCCCGGGCCTGTGCTTTCATCGCGATGACATACTGTACTCATACTCTACCAGGCCTGGCACGACGAGCAGGAAGACGTAACCAGCGTCGTTAACAAGGTCAGCGCAAAACGGCGTCTTGTCTTGTCTCGCCCGCTTAAACAAAACACGCAGATCTTAGAAGTCCTCCACCACCCCTATTTCGCTACGCCCGACTCCGAGGTGCAGCGGCGGATGATGGAGCACCTCTCGCAATGGCTCGCTGGGCTCAGACCCCAGGACGTGGAGAAAACCATCCAGGCATTGTCCAAGGTCCGTGTCCCGATCGGGAAGCGCTTCTCGCAGTACTCGCAGTATCTGACGGTGGCGTTTGGTGGTAGCAAAGTGTTAGGGAGGGTGGGAACAAGCGGCTAGTCACTGAGGAGGAAGAGGACGCACCCGCAAGCTCTGGCGAGGAGCGAGTCCTTGATCCGCAGCCTGTAAATGGCGAGGGAAGTGGACAGTTGGGGAGCGACCCTACTCCTCAGAACACAAAAACCGAAGGTCAGTTTCCATTGACAGTGTCCTACCCTACCCAACATTTGAGTTGTTGATGTGTTTTTTTCAGACCGCGGTGTTTATTATAAAATGCGACGCGGGCAGCCCATATATGAACGGTTCGACAGCGTACACGAGGAGCGGGTGCAAGAGCCGATCGTCGTGACCGAGAGGTGGCAGCGGTACGCCGAGAAGAGCGACGAGGAGTTCTGGGGAAACCCGTACGCAGGGCCGCGCAGCCCCGTGCAGCCTCAATACGAATACGCGTGGACCGGGGCCGGGGCCGGGGCCTTGCGCAGCCCCGCCCACCGCGGGTACGCCTCATACTCATACGCGGGCCACCAAACACGCCGCACACCTGCCGACGACAACCCGTGTGTCCCGTCGCCGGCGCTGGCAGAAGCGGAGGTGGGATATTACGAGGCGTTGAATCGCAGCCAGCAGCCTGGGCGACGGCGGTATCAGACGCAAAGGCGCTACGCCAATGGATTTGATAGGGATCCCGGTGATAGAGCATTCCCGGACGAGGCGCGAGGCTACAACGGCAACGGCAACGGCACCAGCTCGCGGGCCGTGCACTCGCAATCGCGCTTTGGATACCCTAGCAACGGTAACAGCGGGGGCCAGGGCCAGGGCCAAGACCAGGACTACGCGATGCAGCCAGAGGAGGGGCCTGGCCCATACGGCCGGCCGCCGGGGTTCGCCTTTGACCGTTACGAGGCTATCGAAGCGCGGGGCAGGGGCAGGGACAGGGGCCGGGGACAGGACTACGCCAGGCAGCCACAGCCGCTGGCGGAGGAGGGCCCGTATGGTCGGCCGCCGCGTCCGCCTGGATTCGCCGCCGACCGTTACCGTTACGATGATGCGAATGAAGCGCGGGGCAGTGGCAGTGGCGGGGGCGGGGGACGGGACTACGCCAGGCAGCCGCTGGCAGAGGAGGCGCCGTATGGTCGCCCGCCGCGTCCGCCTGGATTCGCCGCCGACCGTTACGACGCTCTCGACGCGCGGGGCAGCGGCAGGGGCCCGACATACCGGTCTGTCGACGAGGCGGACGCGCCGCCCGCTTTCTTCGTGCGGACTGCTAGTAGCTACCCGCAGGATCCAGATGTAGGTCCAGGTCCAGGCCCTTACACGGCGGGCGAGCCGTCCTCCTACTCCTACTACGGAAACGACCATAAAGGCCCGGGCGAGGGACCCTCGTACGGCTACCAAGGGGCTTACGCCAGTCCCGGTGGCTACGAAGGGGCGAATCAGAATGAAGGCTTCGGCCCAGAGAAATTTCCGGCGAATGAGAAGTCCGGATATAACCCAGAGTAGCCTAGTCGGCTCTGGCACCATGTATACGGAGCGCGGGCTTTTAGAAGTTGGATGTTGCTCTGATTTGTTTCTTTCTTTCTTTCTTGCGGGCCACTGATCGGTTCATGTACATGTATACTAATTGTTATGCTGTATCACGGAGCTAAGCGTTTTCGTTGTAATCATGGAGGGGTTTCTGCCAGATCGATAAGGCATGTATATACCTTACTAGTTATGTATATCCATCTTCGGCATTTTCTGCAAAAAGTCGAAAACACCCAACTCAATTCAAAGCCTGAGATTGAATTAATTAGTCATGAATGTGGCTTGGGACTATATACGTTCTTTCGGAGGTTGGGATAACAGGTGAGATGGCCGAGTTGGTCTAAGGCGTCAGACTAAGGTTTACCTAATCTGATCTCTTCGGGGGCGTGGGTTCGAATCCCACTCTCATCAGTTTTGTCATTTATTTTGGCCTTTCCATACTGATACGGTATTGATCATCAAGCCATCTGATGTTTTCCCCATCCATCACTGTCAGGGTTCCAACTTGTAGTATACAGTATCAAGCACCGGTGTTTTGCCAAACATAGATGCTTAAGCACCCGAGCCCTGCGCTACGCAAGGACACATTTGTCAGTCACTTCCTGCGCTAATTATTTCATGTGATCAACATCCCTAACTTGTTGGTGGTTATGCCGTCATTGCAGAAAGGTAAGCCTTCCCTTCTTTCTGTAATACGTCCTTGGTCAACGTGATCCGTGTAAGGTTTTGGACGCAAAGTGTCTTTCCCTAAATGTCATTGCATCGAGAAGCACTCGAGCTGCTCCCTGTTCCGCATCCTGGTCGATCTTCCTCGCTCTCAAATTTTCTGCCTCGAAGTACACCACTATGAAGCGCCATAGATAATCCCCATTTTGCATGGATTGACGTGGCCATGCTGAAGTTACACCTAGAGAGTAAGTAGTCCATGCGAGTCCGCCTAGCTTTGGCTGGCACTATCTCACGCCCTGTCGCTGCAGAGGCAAGCAAGTGTTTGCAAAAATATGTGACACGCCCGGCAATTTATATATTAACCAAGGTGAAGTTGTGTCACGCAACACGATTCCTGACTGTCCATCGTCCTCCCGCAGCCCCAGCCCCACAATACCACCAGGGTGTTGACCACCCCCACCTGTATCATATAGCACCCCATAAGCTCCTAGCTAGTAGATGAAAAGAAGAGGAACAAGACACCTAACTGTCATTGCCTGTCTCCCCTGAAGGACCAGTGTAAGTACAGAACTGCATCTGCTTTTCCCGCCCATTCTCAATCTGTCATTTGAGATATAAGGTCAAAGGTCTGTAATAATTGTCAAGCAACATACCCAGTCGCATAGCAAGCCAAGGACCAAAGGCAACCCGCTCAGGTCATCTTTCAGGCGGATTGATGGCAGCGAAGACACACTACCACCCAAGCCATTGGCATCCTTGCTGTACACAAAGAAGAGCCATTCTTCACCCGTTGTGACGCAACTCCTGAATGTCTGGAACCTACAACAGCAATCAGCACTGATCCCGAGGAGAAAAATCTGTGATACCCAAATCGTTGCGACTGGACAACTGCCGCCATTACAGCTTGGGGCAGAGCTTTGAGCACGTTGTTGGGCTTTGCTTCGTAGATGCTACATGTCACATATTTGAGGACATCCTTATGTGCAAATGCAAACTCCGGTGATTGGAGAACAAGCTCTGGGAAGTCATCAGATGTGAAAGTGTTCTGCGTTGTGAAAATGCAAACCTGTAGCCCAAGGCTCCCCAAGGACCATCAAATAATCAACCGCTCCACTATAGGCTGACCCACCGGACTCCGATGGGGTTTCAGTCCGAAACTCAGGGGCTATGGCAGCACCGACCCCCGAAGTGCTGAGGTTCGAAGCTGCATGTATTAACAGCGCGTTGATGAGGATACGACAGCCCGCTTCGGTCTGAGGGTGCACAATGAGGACTTTCTAACAAAAACTAAGGACTTGGACTGACCTCGAATGATACATATTTGCGAATGCACATAATGTTCTTCTTGGTTTCCTCCAGGGTCAATGCACCAGGCGCGGTCGCCTTGTCACCGAGTTTCGGGGCTTCCCCTTCCTTTAGGCGCAGCAAATCCATATTGATATTCGCCTTGGTGAGGGACAAGATAGTGGCGTCCTCGGATGGGCCATGCTTTAAAGTGATCTCAGTGGTCAACATGATGATATGAGGTCACAACTCACCTCAATTTCTTTCAGTTTGTTGACAATGCTCCCCAAGGCATCGATGATCTCTTGCACACCTTCGGCTTCCTCCTCGAGCATATCCTGAACCATCTTCAGGGAGCTAACCATAGTGGCAGGCTCTTCGGCAGTGAGCTCAGAAAGTTTGCGCTGCTTCACTATAGATCAAGATGGTAGGTGACTAACACTCACAGCAAGACGTTTTGGCCTTGTTGAGACAACGATGGGCAAATACTGTGACGGGCAGCGTGGATGAATCCATAACCCGGAGTCTGACTCACCGATTAAAACCCTATCTCTAGACCTCCTCGCGGAGATTTGTGCGTGCGCGGAGACATCTTCGCCTGTTCTCCTCTCACATGTGTCCACACTCTGGAGACACATCGCCACTACCACCCCGAGCCTGTGGCACACCATTTCTTTTACCATCTCCTCGACTACTCATCTAGTTACCTCGGAGAAAATTCGCACATGGCTAGCTCGCTCAGGCTCCTTCCCCCTGTTTCATCGTTGAGGGGTGCGCCAGAGTACAATACCAGCTTAGGCAATGTGGGTTTTGAGGTGGATGTGGTCCCGGCGTCAGTATATCCCACATTATAACCTTTCCGAGTGTTGCGCTGTTTTATCATTTATTTTAGTCTTTCCATACTGATATTGATCGTCAGGGCATTTGATGTCATCACTGTCAGGTTCGACTTCTGTATACAGTAGTATCAAGCACGTGTTTTATACTAAGCCTGCGCTACATAAGGACACATTTGTCACTTCCTGCGCTAATTATTTCATGCTAACTTGTTGGTGGTCATTCCATCATCGCAGAAAGGTAAGCATTCCCTTCTTTCTGTAATACGTCCTTGGTCACCCTGATCCGTGTAAGGTTTTGGACGCGAAGTGTATTTCCCTAAATGTAATGACCTCCGGCGCTCCCGGTCGAAGAAGACCTGGAAGGGGCGATGTCACTGCATCGAGAAGCGCTCGAGCTGCTCCCTGCTCCGCATCCTGATCGAATTTTCTGCTTCGAAGTACACCATTATGGAGCGCCATAGATAATCCCCAATTTGCATGGACGAGGAGGATGCTGACCGGGCCATGCTGAAGTTACACCTAGAGATCCTTTGTCAAGCAAACCCAGCTTGCACTCTGGCCCAGTCCAACAGGGTGGTGCCGTGCCTTCTCAGATAGTTGGTATTTTCCAATCTGTTGCTCTACTGAAGAACTGCGAGAGGAATACCAGAAGCTGAGGGAAATGTCGCAGGTTCATGAACCTGCATTTGCCGCCGTTGACGAACTCGGTCACTTCCACCTCAATCTTTCCCTGGGGCAGGGGCGCCTCACTTTCCTGATTAATTATTGACAATCCACACATCTTCAGCCTACCCAGAGTTGGAGGGAGCCGACGACCGTGATGGCGATAGCTTGTATTGACGAAAAGAAGAAGTGCGCCAAGTGTTCTCCTTCTTGCCGGAGGCGGACAAAGTAGAGGGCATGGTCCTCGCTGTTATTCCGACGGATCGAGTGGAAGGATGGTCACTTTCTGTCCGAAAAAAAAAGAGCACGTTGAAGACCTTTTACGGACAAAAACGAGGGAGACCAGATAAAAGGAGGTGAATGACGCTAAAATGTTGTTGTTAAATACTGGCTGGAAGGTTATTCGCTTCCCGTCATGGACAGTGCCCAAGGGCGGTATAACAGTCTCTGTACGTCGTCGGGCAATCTTGTTGGAGTGGCTTCCCATCATTATAAAGCGTTCCGGAGATGGTTCAAAGCGATTTGAAATCGATGGTGCGCCTGGATGGTAGCGACATGTTACAGAAACATTGTACGAAGATGCATATGGGACGCCAACAAGGTAGCGTCAGGGCGGCATGGTTATGTCGTTCTCAAGGAAAATATGCTCTCTGACCCGAAAGACAACGGAGATCAGCGTAACACTCGGAAAGGTTATAATGTGGGATATATACTGACGCCGGGACCACATCCACCTCAAAACCCACATTGCCAAGCTGGTATTGTACCAAAGCGACGGATTCGCAGTCCACTCTGGCGCACCCCTCGACGACGAATTTCTTCAATCGTGCAGGCCGTGATTCCTCTGTGGACATATCTTCAGTAGAGTCTCCGTCAAAGCGATCCTTACAGGGGTTTCGTCCCTTTGCTAGTGTTACAACACCGCGGCCCGTGATGAGATCACAACGCGAGAGCTCGAGACTCGCGAGCCTCGGGCAGAGCCATTTCCCCTGATTATTCTTAGATGCAAGAGCGATCAGGACCTTGTCCGACATGTCGGATCCAATGATGCGAAACGACTCGAGGGTTGGTACATGCTCGAATACCCAAATGAAATCCTTTGGGCTACGTGCGTCCGCGAAATCCATATCGAGCACGCGAATGGGCGGCGCACCACGGCAAATGAGTGAGCGGATACCCAAACCTGTCAAAATGTCTGTATAAGGCGACTGGGACCACTCAGTCGGCTCCTCGTTGGTTTCAGCCATATAGTCTTCGTCAACAAAAGGATCTGGCCGGTCTGGCTGGTTGAGCCAACTGAGCCGAAGTACTTGCAGCGCAGGTGTAATTAGATGGGTGAGGATCGTGCGTTGAAGACATGTTTGCGCGACGTGCAATTCGCGTAGGCGAGGCAAAGATACCATGGTGGCAGGAACGCCATGGGGATCTACGACGTGGCTTATAGTCCCTCTGAAAGCGAAGCTTTCAAGAGCAGGACACTTGCCGAGGAGGTGCAGTACAGTTGAGGCCTGTATCGCCATAAACCGGCCGTCTCGCTCGAAAATGCGGAGCGCACGTAGATGGGGAAGGCCAATCTGTAATTCTGGGTCCAGTTCATATGGAAGTGCATCGGTGGTCAGGTTGAACTCTGTGAAGCGAGGGGCAGACACCTTCATTAGGCGAGCGAACATCTCGGTGAGCAGTCTACGTTCATATCGGTTCCCCGCCATGTGTAACCAAGCCAATTCCTCAGGCTCTTCTTGGACCGGTCCAAGTATTTTGAGGTCGAGTCTAGAGAGCAAGTCATAGCGGGGGGAACCCATGAAGTAAAGGAATACAATGCTAGCGATGGTATAGTCAGTGGCAGTCACAGACCATCGGCCCCAGTGATGGCTGTGGGTACGTAGCTGGTCCAAGGTAGCCAAAGATATTGCATCGCGTGGCCACCTGGCGAAATCGAGCGATATGTACAGCGGGAAGGAGCCTGAACGAGCTAGCCATGTGCGAATTTTCTCCGAGGTGACTAGATGGGTAGTCACGGAGATGGTGTAAGAAATGGTGTGCCACAGGCTTGGAGTGGTAGTGGCGATGTGTCTCCAGAGTGTGGACACGTGTGAGAGGAGAACAGGCGAAGATGTCTCCGCGCACGCACAATGCTCGAAAATCTCCGCGAGGAGGTCTAGAGGTAGGATTTTAATCGGTGAGTCAGACCACCGGGTTATGGATTCATCCATATCTCGTCCAGCTGGAAGGCTATGAGAATGAGAATAAGTACTCGCGAGTCGCCCGTCGCGAGGCCGTGACAGTCACACATCACCCTTATGTGATACCGGTTACTAATGTGAGTTTGCGAGACCTGCCCTACTTCACCATCATGGGTGCAGGCGTGAGGAGTCACGCAGGGTTCAAGCTGCACAGAAACGAGGAAGCCCTGCCGAGTGAGATATAACGATTCAGCGCAGTAGGAAACATGAATGTGAAAGCAGGAACCACTGAAACTGACTCGAGGCGCAACAGTGTCACCAGGGCTGATGTCACTCTACAGGACGATCTGTGGCCTCTTGATGTTGAAGGTGTTGGTGCGGCTTGTGAGCTCATAGCCCGCACCACAAGGCAGTGACCGACCGACAATTCAAGCCGGGCAACCAGGTTTACCTCTTAATCGATCATCTGGCATAGTCCAGAAGTATAACGTCTTGATTTATAATTAAGGGTACGTAGCCTATGTCGCAGTGTCACTCACCCACATGATAACACAGTGCATACATCCGCCCTCCGTCTGCGAAGCACATACATCTCCAGGAAATGACACCCCACGCCCTGCTTAGCAGTGCTGGTGATATGTCACAGCACCGTAACCTTTCTAGTTGGGCAAGTCCACTAAAGCTAGAATGAAAAAATCAGTACGGCCAAGTGCATTTGATATTCTAGCGGGAGCTTTAGATATCAAACAGCTGATCTCGTTCCTCGACAGCCGGCAAATCCGGACGCAGGATAGACCTTGATGATAATCATTAACACCCCGTCATTATGCCAGAATTGATGCCTTCTCACCAATGAATAACTCCCCACCACGATCAAGACTTACGTCCAATTCAACACCTTGGCAATCTCTCCCATCCGCTCGGGCATTCCAAACCACATCAGACTGCCAAACCTATCTGCTCCATTCTAGATCTGACCCCCACACTTCCGTACCTTACCAGTCGGTATCTCCATCTATAAAATTGTCTGTTGAAAGATCCTGACCACCCGGTCCTTTTCCTACTCTTCTTCGCTATGCTCCCTAACCAGCCGCGATCCCTCACACGATATCTCCATCTATAAAATTGTCTGTTGAAAGATCCTGACCACCCGGTCCTTTTCCTACTCTTCTTCGCTATGCTCCCTAACCAGCCGCGATCCCTCACACGATATCAGGAAATACGAACAAAGCCGAATCCGAGTACATGACCTCAGTTCCCTGCACACCCGCACACCTTAAGTTCCCGCACCCGCACGTCATACGTCTGCATATAATGCGCCACTGTCCCCTCTCCTCTTTTCGGTGCGGAATATTTCACTCACCCAGTCGTCGCGTTCCTGCGCGTGCGATATTTGCAATATGCCAGGAAAATACTGAGATGCAAGGTGAGAAGTCAAGTCTGAAATTTGGACAAGTCGAAATGTGGCTGTACAAGTAGTATCACCGATTGCAATCTTATTCTGCATATAGCTATATAGGTTTAATCCAATTCTTACTGTCGTCCTCATGGCGTCACTTCTTAGAGCTAGAATATGGACACACTCCCAGGAGTTCGAAGTGGCACTAGTCTGCAGCCACAGACGTCCGCTCTTTGATCCTCAAACAGAGTCAAGTTCGTCAAGAAGGGCGGAGTCGATGGCGTTTACAGTAACGCTACAGGTATCAGCTGGGTGTCGGTGTTCCTAGTCTTTGCATGCCTGCTCCATTGCTTATCAGCAGTTGAACAATGTCATGATGTCCCTCAGACAGCGCCGCCTGGAGCGCATTGCCATATGTGCCACCTTGCGCATTGACCTCTGCTCCCTTCTCAAGGAGCAGCTGGACAATGGCATGGTGACTCCTTGACGATGCCACCTGGAGTGCATTGCCATACTGGCCACCCTGCGCATTGACATTGGCTCCGTTCTCCAGGAGGAGCTTGACAGTGGGACAATGACCCACTAATGATGCTGCCTGAAGTGCATTTCCATACTGGCCACGTTGTGCATTGACATCTGCGCCCTTCTCCAGGAGCAGCACAACTATGGGATGATGACCCCTTGACGATGCCGCCTGGAGTGCATTACCATACTCACCGCCTTGCGCATTGACATTTGCTCCCATCTCCAGGAGCAGCACAATTGTGGAATGATGACCACTTAACGATGCTGCCTGGAGCGGGTTGCCATATTGGCCACCTTGCGCATTGACGTCTGCTCTCTTCTCAAGGAGCAGCCGAACAATGGCATGATGACCCCGTGACAATGCCGCCTGGAGTGCATTTCCATACTGGCCACCTTGAGCGTTGACATCTGCTCCCTTCTCCAGGAGCAGCTCAACAATGGGACGATGGCCCATTAACGATGCCGCTTGGAGTGCATTGCCATACTGGCCACGGTGCGCATTGACATCTGCTCCCTTCTCCAGAAGCAGCTTAACAGTGGAACAATGACCCATTAGCGATGCCGCCTGGACCGCATTGCCATACCAGCCACCTTGCACATTGACTTTGGCTCCCTGCTCCAGGAGAAGCACAACCATGGCATGATGGCCATATAAAGATGCCACCTGGAGTGCATTGCTGTACTTTCCACCTTGCACATTGGCGTCTGCTCCCTTCTCCAGGAGTAACTCAACAATAGCATTATGACCCTCTGACAATGCTGCCTGGAGCGCATTGCCATACTGACCACCTCGTGCATTGACATTTGCTCCCTTCTCCAGGAGCAGCTGAACAACAGCATCATGGCCATTTAATGATGCCGCCTGGAGAGCATTGCCATACACACCACCCTGCACATTGATGTCTGCCCCCTTCTCCAGGAGCAGCTGAACAATAGCACAATGACCCCTTAACGATGCCGCCTGAAGCGCATGGCCATACTCGCCGCCTTGCACATTGACATCGGCTCCCTTCTCCAGGAGCAGCTCAACTGTGGCATGATGACCACTTAATGATGCTGCCTGGAGTGCATTACCATACTCGCCACCTAGCGCATTGACATTTGCTCCCTTCTCCAGGAGCAACACAACTGTTGGATGATGACTGTTTACCGATGCCGCTTGGAGAGCATTGCCATACTCGCCGCCTTGCGCATGGATGTCCGCTCCATTCTCCAGAAGAGCCTGGGACACTATTGCTAGCCCGGCCTCTGACATGTAATAGATAGGAGTGCACTTCTCCGAATACTCATATATGTTATAAACCTCCAGCCAATTCGAGTACGCCGTACTCTGGGTTGTAGAAGACGCATGATCAGTCGGCACAAAACCACGTCGTCATCGTTATCTGGTTGAGTATGGCGAATCCAGTAGTTCGCTGCATATGAACATAATGGATGGGAGATCCATATATCTTGGCTTATATGATGCTGGTCGAATTGCAGCAAGTAAGCCACGCATGTCTTGGCAATGAACGTATTAGCGAGTTTCTTGTCGCAGTGATAGAACGATAGCTTGCTGTGGGTGCGGAGGCATTCCGAGGTCATATATTCACAGACTGAGAAATGGGCTAGTGTGAGTTCTGTGACCTTTCCCCGGACATCCTCGCCATATTCTGGGTATAATGCTTCGGTGTCTAGGACTCTGATGGTCACTAGACTCGAACATATGTTCAGAATATATTTTGAATAGTCAAGCCGCCGATCTGGGTCAAACAGGGGTCCATGTTTGGCATCAGGATCTGTAGCAAGCACATCCACAGCCTGGCTGAGTGAAACCTTGTCGAATGAGAAAGCGAGCCACTGCAAGAGTTTCAGAGCATAGTGTCTATTAGCCTCATCGATGTCCTGGAGAATCCTATGGTAGGTCTCGTATAGGGTCTTTGGTAGATTCGTGAGTGCCTTCTTCAGCTCGTGGGGAGATCGGCACTTTCGTAGTATATCCAGCTGACATACAACCCATCGAAACCTGGCAGTCCAGTTGGCAACGATCGTCACAAAGGTGAAAAAATCACATACATTCCATGTGCACCGTCCATCAACGTATTCTCAATTGCTTCTTTCTCCTCTGTCGAATATTTACTGAGTTTGTTATCATCACTCAGTCGCCTTGACACATAGACTCGGATGTCGCTGTCGACGAGTCTCTCGTCCATAGATACTTGATGTGAAACCAAGTCCCGCAGTGTCTTCTCGATGTCTTGCTCATATCGACTAGTTACTAGAAGGCGTAATGTGTCAAAGTTCCATCCGTGAATTTCTTTGATCAGTTCCAGAAATTGATGTCGTTCCTGGCATTCGTCGAGAGCGTCGAAGATAATGTACACGTTCTTCTCGAAAGTGCCAATTATGGATTTGAGCGTTGATTTGAGCTCCTCCAGAGATGGCGATTCTTGTCCATTATTGTTGTAAAATAGTTTGGCCAGGTAATCAAAGGGTGTGGTAGCTTCGGTCTTGGTGCTTTTCAAAGACAGCTGTTTGATCAGAGCACGAAGGAGGTTGGGTGGTCGTATATCCTTGCTGCGAAAATCGAAGTAAAAGAATGCGGCTGCGACGGAGGGGTCTGATTTGGAGTGGTCGGAGATTTCTCTTATGATGGTAGAGCTTGAGGATCACATTCGTTAGCGCGATACCTAGATATCCGAAGAAATTTGTTTACCATAAAATAGTCTTCCCGGCGCCAGCTGTGGGTGCTTATTAGCGGTGATCATCAAACAGGTAGAGAAACATACCCTTGCCGTGAAGCCATAAAAACGACTTGGGCTGGCTTTTCCAATCAAGGCAACTTTCTCCCTGCAGAAACCATGAGCCGGTGTGCTTCTCCCGCTCCCCAGCGGCATTCCAATGTTTTGAATCATAATCAGGAGCCTCCAGCCACTTGTAGATATTCTGACGATGTTGGTTGTCATGTTCCTCCACTAAACTTCTGTTATCATGGTAAGGGAGCATTGGCGGTCGAGGGTAAGGAGTTGAAGGTTGTGGCTCCCCAAGCTACGTAGCGAGACAAAGAAAACTCTCACAAGCGCAGATGCATTATGTAAGCCGCTAAGGAGCGACGCCTCGTCCTCGATCACTGGTGACTTGTACCTCACATGGCGCTCCCGGGCTCATTGGCATCTATGACCCCGGCCCCACCTCCATAACCATTTCCCTGACCACCCGCTCCCTTTGCTACCTTTCCCTTCGCTACGCTCCCCAAACCGCTGCGATCCCGGCACAATATCACGACGAACAAAGGTGAATCCGGGTGCATGACCTGATCAGTTCCCCGCACACCTCAAGTTCCTGCCCCCGTTCGCGAGTGTCCCCGAGAGGACGTGCCCGGACATCCCGCCGGTGGGTGCTCTGTGGGCGGAGTCCGACGCCGCTACCGCCTGCGTCGTGCGCTCTGTCATGGGAGAATCCGTCGTCGTCGTGCGCGGAACTGCGGCGCAGGCGGGAGCGTGGTGCAGGCCCCGCGGGGTTGTACCAGTGGTGAACCGTGCGCTGCACGAGCCCGCTGGTACGGATCCCGGGCGGCGGGGACCCCGCGCCGCCGCTGCTCTCCCGCTAGAACGAGTGACCGTGCCCCTGCCACGGCTGTCCGTGTCCGTGCCAGGCAAAGTGGGTGTGGCTGTCTGTAGAGGCGCAGGACCCAGACACGCGCGGCGAGATGAAGTGTTCGAATGCGGCGGAGTCGGCGAGGGACGTTGAAGGAGGAAGCTCCTTGGTCGCTGTGCCGAGGTCGCGCATATAGTGGAGCATCTCTTCTGGGGGGACGTGAGTAATTAACTAGCAGGTCGCGAGGATGCATATGCAACGCAACGCACAATTTGACGCACCTGGTGCGCCGCATATGGCAGCCCAGTATAAGGAGTGTCGTTTCTCATCGAGAGATGTCAAGTCTAAAATTTTGGATGATTCAAAATTGAGGTTGCACAACTAGTATCACAGAGTACAAATCCTATCACGTAGTTACATAGGTTTAAGCGATCCCATTCTTGCTCTCGTTCTTATGGCGCCACTAGCTAGAATGTGGAGACACTCCCAGTGGTCGTAAGTGAAGCTATTCTGCAGCCACAAACGTCTGCTCTATTTCTCGTGAATCACAAAGTCAAATTCGTAAGGGGGGTCGCGATTGAGGGCGTTTCAGGAATGCTACATAGATCAGCTGGGTGTCGCCTCTCCAAATCCAAAAAATTTTACTCACCAGGGTCTTTCCTTGTCCGCCCCATTGCGTATCAGAAGTTGAACAACCTCATGATGACCACGAGACAACGCCGCCTGGAACGCACTGCCATATTGGCCACCTGGCGCATTGACATCTGCTCCGTTCTCCAGGAGCAGCTCAACAGTGGGAAGATGACCCCTCCACGATGCTGCCTGGAGTGCATTGCCAAACTCACCGCCTTGTGCATTGACATCTGCTCCCTTCTCCAGGAACAGCTGAACAATGACATGATGACCCTTTGACGATGCTGACTGGAGCGCATTGCCATATTGACCGCCTTGCGCACTGATGTCTGCTCCCTTCCCCAGGAGCAACTCAACAATTGGATGATGACCCTGTAAAGATGCTGCCTGGAGCGCATTGCCATACTCGCCGCCTTGTGCATTGATGTTTGCTCCCTCCTCCAGGAGCAGCTGAACAATGGCATGATGACCCCTTGACGATGCCACCTGGAGTGCATTGCCATGCCGACCACCTTGCACATTAACGTCTGCTCCCTTCTCCAGGAGCAGCTGAACAATGGCATGATGACCATTTGACGACGCCGCCTGGAGCACACTGCCATACTGGCCACCTTGTGCATTAACTTCTGCTCCCTTCTCCAGGAGCAGCCAAACCATGGGATGATGACCCCTTAATGATGCCGCCTGGAGTGCATTGGCATTCCGGCCACCTTTGTTACGATACAATCCGTCGTAAGGTTGACCGAGGTCGGGAGCGAAGCCCGAGGTAAGGTCCGAGGTTACGGGGCAAGGTTTGGATGGGGAAGTTGGAGAGGGACTTGGCTTCAGCTTATGTGCTGCGCCGACCCTACGCACGAGTCCCAACTTCAGAGGCAAACGAATAAGAGGCGAGGTTTGGCTTAAGAGGCGAGACTTAGAAACTAGCTAAGGATCGAAGGGATACGATAGTTGATTTTCAGACTGAGGAGTAGGAATGCATACAAGGGGGGTTATATACGAGCGAGGGTACGAGTCAGGGGCGAACATATTAGTGGAGGTCAGGGCGAGGTCAGGAGGCCGAGGTCAGGGCGAGGTAATATACGAATGATGCGTGATGGAGTGGAATCAGTAACTAAGGGGATACGGGCATGGGATCAAGGTCGGATATGAGCTCAAGCTCGGGCTCGGGCGCGGATAAGGATCATATGTACTCAGGCATGAATATCACAAGGCTCGGGCTCGGAAGAAGGTTTTACCAGTAAGTAACCGGCCAAAGGCCGGGTCCTTACAACCTTGCACATTGATGTCCACTCCACTCTCCAGAAGATCTTGGGATACTATTGCTAGTCCGGCCTGTGACATGTAATAGATAGGAGCACACTTCCTCCATGAATCTGGGTTATAAAGATGCAGCCAATTCGAGTACACCGCACTTTCGGGTTGCAGGAGACATATAATTAGTCGGTGCAAAATTGCGTCATCATCGTTATTTGGTTGAGTATGGCGAATCCAGTAATACGCCGCATAGGAACATAATGGATTGGATATCCGTATATCTTGGCTTATCTTGTGCTGGTTGAATTGCAGCAAGTAGGCAACGCATGTCTTGGCAATGAACGTATTAGCGAGTTTCTCGTCGCAGTGATAGATCGACAGCTTGCTGTGGGTGCGGAGGCTTTCCGAGACCAAATACTCGCGGACGGAGAAATGAGCAAGCCTAAGTTCTGCCACCTTTCCCTGGTCATCCTTAAGATATGCATGGTACCATAATGTGTCGTCTGGGACTGTGGTAACGGAGATCAGGCTGGAACACAGGGTCAGGATGTCCCATGGGTCGTCAAAGCGCCGCTCTGGGTCAAATAGGGGTCCAGTCACGGCATCAGGATCTGTAGCAAGAACCTCCACAGCTAGTCTTAGTGAAACCGGATTGATTGAGAAAGCGAGCCATTGCAACAGTTTCAGAGCATACACTCTATTGTTCTCGTCGATGCCCAGGAGAATCCTATCGTAGGTCTCGTATAGGGTCTTTGGCAGATTCGTGAGTGCCATCGTGAGCTCATGGGGTGATCTGCACCTTTGTAGCGCATCCACCTGACAAACAACCCATCGAAACCTGACTGTCCAGTCAGTAATGCTCGCTGCATAGGTCACACGATTACATACATTCCATGTCAACGTATTCTCAATTGTTTCCTTCTTCTCTGCCGAGTATTTACTGAGCTTGTTATCATCTTTCAGTCTGTTCGACACATAGGCTCGGATGTCGCTGTCTACGAGACCTTCGTCCATAGATACCTGATGTGAAACCAAGTCCCGCAGCGTCTTCTCGATATCTTTCTCATCTCGACTTGTTGCCAGGAGGTGTAATGTGTCGAAGTTCCATCCATGGATTTCTTTGATTAGCCCCAGAAATCGATGTCGATCTGGGCATTCGTCAAGGGCATCCAAGATGATATAGACGTTCTCGAAAGTGCTAATTATTGACTTTAGTGTCGACTTGAGCTCTTCAGGGGACAGCGATCCTTGACCATTTTCTTTGTCAGAGAATAGTTTCATCAGGTAGTCAGAGGTTTTCGCAGGGGCCCTCGCGCTTTGTAAATATAGTTGTTTGATGAGGGCACGAAGGAGGCTGGGTGGTTCTATATCCTTGCCGCGAAAATCGAAATAAAAGAATGCCACTGCGATGGAGGGGTCTGATTTGGAGTGGTCAGAAATCTCTCTTATGATGGTAGAGCTTGATGCACGAGGTTGTTAGCAAAGGACCTAGATTCGAAGAAATTTGAATTGTTTACCATAAGATAGTCTTCCCGGCGCCAGCTGTGCGCTTATTAGCGGCGATCATCAAACAATTAGAGAAACACACCCTTGCCGTGAAGCCATAAGAACGACTTGGGCTTGTGTTTCCATTCAAGGAAACTTTCTCCCCGTACAAACCATGAGCCGGTGCCTCCCTCCCGCTCCCCAGCGGCATTCCAATGCTTCGACTCGTAATCAGGAGCCGCCAGCCATTTGTAGATATCCTGACGGCGTTGGTAGATATCCTGACGACGCTGGTAGTCATCTGCCTCAAGCGCTAAACGTCTGCAAGCATGATAAGGGATCATTGGCAGTCGAGGATACCGAGTTGAACGTACGCTTGATCAATGGACAAGGCCACAACGAGCTGCTGCTGGAACATTTGCAGATTGTCGAGAGTCTGATTAACCTCGCCTTGCTTCAATGCATATACCAGCGCTTCCTTGCGAGATGCGCGCATATTCTTCGTTTCTAACTTCTTCGAAAGGCTCTGCAACTCGGCGTGACAGTCTCTAAGAACACGAGGTAAGCTCTTGTGATCACTTTTGCTTTCCGAGGCATTGCTTGTTGTGCTTCCACCGACGGCTGTTAAGGAATCACCCATTGTCGTAGTATGCCATCTGTGTGTTCACATTGGGTGTCTATCATGTCCTTGCCTCCTTTGCGCTTGAAGCTCTTCAATAGGCGTTTAAAAGACCCGTACGCTCACTTTGCATGGATTCAGTGAGTCCATAGCCGGGTCGTGCCTCGTCCTCGCTCTTCGTCACCACGGGAGCTTCGCCTGGAGTTTGATCGTCATGTGATATATCGAGCGCGGTCATCAAAGTTGGCAATCAAGAGAATGTTTGCGCTTCCTCAGCCACTATGAGATCGTTGAGGTCAAGAAGGACGCCGCGTAGTCCGGAGACCTGGTCGCTAAGTCTTAGCATATCTTTGGACGCATTTTTGTATGCCACTCGATATGCGGAACATTTGGTGATAACATCTTCGGTGGTACGGACGACGGCGATGACACTCGCTGAGTGGGTTGATGAGCATCGTAGAAGGAAGGTAAATACCACTGACTTACCTGCTACTGCCAGACCTGCTAGAGCTTCAACCATTGCGTCGAATCGATGGCTAGTGTGTCCAGCGCGGCTACCTCATGATGCCCTTGTGCCGTTTCAATTGAGCCTGCCTAAAAAGGAGCTGTGATAGTCAAAACGATATGCCAAGGTGCTTCGCGTGCGAGGCAAGCCTTCTACGGTTCAGAGAGCCAAGCAGACAGTATCACATAGGCGATATTGGAGGCATCCAGAGCGACGTTAACAGACAGTTTGTACTCGGACCTTGAAGCCTAGTGAGGCAGGTATGTGGTGACGTAATAGGATCGGTAGATATCGGTCCCGAGATGTGCGCGGGACGTTCTATTTTTATACAGCTCGATTTTGAGAATCGTTTTGAGATACTACTAAAGTACAGCACGGGGCCTCGAGTTTTAAGAAAATTGATGACACGTCCTTCAGAGAAGCATTTCACATAATAAGGGACACCGCAAATCACAGAAAGATACGGGTAGTAAGAAAAGCGATTCGTCGTGATATGGAGGACTCCATCGAGGTGGGAGAGAATGGAGAGAGAACGAGATTGGAGATGAATGCAAGGCGTGTCGAACTGATATACCCGCTGGGTGATGCCACGAGGCCCGCTTCACTTCTCGCGCTTGACAATTGTCGAAAAAACGCACATAGGACTCATAACCGCCGTAGCACTCCTGATTATCTCTGGATCTCCTGGGGGGGAGCTTAAAGTTTTGAGAAAGTCAATGAGTATTGTCTGCATCTCAAGCAATCTGTAACACGTTGAGAACGAAGAACCTTCAAAGGTACGCAAAGCGCCGCCTGGAACTCGCCATTATTTCGTGGAATGGTACACAATCCAGAGGTCGTCACGGACCCTATGCAATTACGTATTCCCCTGCTGAACGTCGCGCTGCATGAGTACACAGGGTAGCCCTGTCTGTTGCTTGGCATGGACATCTTCCAGGAAACGCTCAGGCCTCCACACATCGGCGTCATCACCCCAGACTGAGTCTATGTGCTATATTACGACAGTGGATATGCAGACATTGAACTCGCCTGTTATAAGCCCCGATGGAAATCAATACCCGTTGTCCCTTACTCACAGGGATGCTCGTAATGACCTCGCCCGTCTTCGTTGTCTGTGGGGCCGAAAGCGGAATGATATCTCGCGACCCGCCACACGGACTTCAATTGTGCCATTACCTAACAAGGCCATTCGACACGTATTGAGAATGTTCATGACATCCTTTCCGCATTCCTTGCCACTTGAATATGACACTGTTTGCGTCTGCACGATACCTTTGGCTACGCGGTGTGCGACGCCGGGAACACGTGGGAAGCTGCAGGCTTCGATGTCAGTGCCATGTCTTCGATGGCAGGTTCGATGCCGTGCGGCGCCTCTCGACGGTCGTCTTTTCCCGTCTACCACCCACCTCGAATACTGCGCACGATGAACAACGTTGAGGGCACTGTGACAGCACCGTAAGCCCACGATCGCTTCTCTAGTGAGCCAACTGTTCACTCCACCCCGAAGTATTTCTGCAGGAATCAAAGTTGCTGGAAAGACTCTTTCGTTTGAACTATCTATTGTATACTGACTCCCGGCCATCGACAACAGGCCTGAAATGCGAGCACCTTCCCACTGTCGAACTGCTCTGCATATGTCCTGGTAACTACTACGTAAAACTCTTTGTCGATAAGGATGTGAAGAAGACTGCGTTACATGCGAGCGGAAGTACTGCGTCGTGGAATGAATCGTTCTATTTGTACGTTTAATTCCAGTGTTATCTTCACGTAGATGTTAAATCCATGCCCAGCAACGACTTGAATGAGGATTCCGTATTAGGAATCGATGTCTACGGGCACCGTATCTTTACACGTGATTACTATATAGGCGGCGCGAGGGAAAGGATTGAGTCGCTGCTTGCAGAAGGAGCAACAGGAGCAACTGCAGGTCAGTCCTTTTCGCTCATCGATGGAATGCACGTGTAATCATCGAACACAGCAGCCGTTGCTCGCACACTGCGTAAATACGACGACGCAGGGAACATGCGTGAGGTTCTGACTGTCCTAGAGTTCACCCTCACGTCTTTCGCGACGTCCGACGAGGCGCGGGAAGCCCAGTTGAACGAAGCCGTCAGGGGAACAAGAGTGGTCGATAATATGAACCCCGCGCCGTCCGGAATCATTGAAGCAGGGAATGTAGTCGACGGCGTCATTTCCGCCACCAATAATGCGGTCATCCCGACAATGACGGCTTGGGAGCTACTCCTGGACAGGATCAGGCTGTTTACCGAGATCGTGGATGGGATCTCCCAGGTGTGGTTCAGACGCCGGCGGTCTCCCAGGTCATCTCATGTACACGGTTTGCTTGATTCTAGTTCCATCCTTACGCAAAGATGGCATGGTCTACCCTGTCTATTGCGCACAAGGTAGGTCTATCACGTGCACCAGCTTGATAAACATATCTGACGTCCGGCCAGACGATCATTGCTCAGAGGGACCGGGACGATAGCATCAATGAGCTCGCGGTAACCATCGGAGATGCCTATGCATTCGTCCACCTGGCAGAGCCGTTGAAGAAAGTCGAATCGCAAAGGCCAATTCTCATATCCTTGACGAATCAGACGGTAGAGTGCAGTTACTTTATCGCCTCCTATACCAAAAACAAGAACTTCTGTGTGTTGGATACATTGTGTCAGGTGGCCATAGCTGATGATCTTTGTTCAGGGAAAAGAACCGCGAAGAAACTAGTGTCGGATGTCGACAGCCAGGTCAAACAACACCGGGACACGTTCAACAAACTCAGGTTGGCGTTACAGGAAAACGCCGTTATTCATACTGAAATTACTGTCCTACGTGTTCTGGGTGTCGTCGGTGATCTCTGTGAGTTTCTGATTTGGGGCCTTTCTCGAGGCTAATACACCTTTCACCCAGCCGGGGAAGTTCAGCTTAATGACATGCCCTACGCACCTGGAGCTGGTTGCGATCCTCAAAAAGGCTGTCTGCCGGGTACTCGCGAGAAAGTTGTTGGGGAGATCTGCGATTGGGTCAACCAGGATAGCGACGACACCCCGCGGATATTTTTCTTGAACGATGTTGCGGGTGCCGGCAAATCTGCGATTGCTCACGAGGTCGCTCGACGATTTGACAGGCTCAAACGTCTCGGATCATCGTACTGTTTTGACCGCGCTCAGCAGGCAGAACGCTCCCCCAAAAATGTCTTCAGCACAATTGCTCGTGGTCTGGCTGATCTAGATCGAGAACGCAAAGCATCGTTATTGAAAGTGGTTCGGGAGCAGCGAGAACTTCGGACCACATTCGTGCCTAGTGTGCAGTTCGAGAAGTTCATTCTAGGCCCCGCTCAGGGCCTAACTGCTGTTGGACCAACGGTGATCGTTATTGATGCATTGGATGAGAGTGGAGATGAGGAATCTCGCAAGGGTCTCCTATCTGTCCTCGGCGGTGAAGCAACAAAACTGCCGTCTAATCTCCGCGTTCTTATTACTTCACGTGCCGAAAAAGACATACGGGAGGCCCTTCTTAGGAAGAAGCACGTGCTTTCCAGGTCCCTAAAGGATATTGACCCAAACCCTGCCGATGCCATCGCCCGCTTTGTGAAAGATGAACTAGGTAACATTACGGACCTCGAGTGCAAATGGCCCAACGATGGCTGGTGTCGATTATTAGTCGAGAAATCTGAAGGTCACTTTCAATGGGCGTCCACGGCTTGTCGATTTGTCAAAGGAAATGGGAAGGGTGGTCGGGATCCTGTTCAGCAACTGCAGAAACTTTTGGTCAAGAACCTCAGTGGGATGGATAACCTGTATCTCGGTATCCTCAAGCAGATATTCGGTGATGACGATGAATTGACGGACGATGTCAACCTTCGCTTTTGCTTGGTGATGGGCTGCATCCTGACTGCCAGAGAACCGCTCTCGATGTCTGCCCTGCAGAAATTGTGCAACTCGGGTACAGAGGTTCAACGTATCGTTGGACCTATGGGTGCTCTGCTAAGCCTTCCTTCTCAAGAATCTGGCACAATCAGTCTGCTGCACACATCTTTTCGTGACTTCCTGACAGATCGCAACTTGAGTAAAGCATACTACATCGACACATCTTTACACCATGTCGGCCTTGCGCTCTCATGCTTGCGCGTGATGAAGGATGAGCTTTGTTTCAACATTTGTCAGCTTGAAACTTCGCATCTGCGCAACGACGATGTTGTGGACTTGGAGACACGGACCAAGAGGTATATATCCTCACAACTTTCCTACTCTTGCCGTTTTTGGGCGGACCATGTTCGCGCCACCACCTTTACGCCGGGTATGAGTGCAAAGGTCAAGGAGTTCCTCGAGACTAAGCTACTCTACTGGCTGGAAGTTTTGAGTCTGATCAAGCAGGTACCCAATGCTTCAGCAGTGCTCTCGTCAATAATGGACTGGAGTCAGGTGAGTGCCCGAGTTGTTATGAGCACCGACGTGAGTCTGATGAACTTCAGGATAACGACATTCCAGCATTCGTATGGGATACCCGCAAGTTTGTTGCTACTTTCTGGAGCGTAATCTCGGAGAGCACTCCTCATCTCTATGTGTCGGCACTCCCGCTTGCACCTGAAAGTTCCATAGTGTCACAGACCTACCTCCCAGACTTTCCAAGACTACTCCGCATAGAGACAGGGAAACTAAAGGTGTGGCCAGCTATCGAAAACGTCTTGGTAGGCCACAACCTCGGCGTCTCATCGGTAGCCTTCTCGCACGACGGCAAGCGCATCGTCTCCGGGTCTGATGACAAGACGATCCGTCTGTGGAATGCAGACACCGGCGAGGCCATTTCAGCACCATTCGAAGGCCTCACCCACTCGGTCACGTCGGTGGCGTTCTCGCACGACGGCAAGCGCATCGTCTCTGGATCAAGTGACGACATGATCCGTGTGTGGAATGCAAACACCGGGGAGGCCATTTCAGCACCATTCAAAGGCCACACCCACTGGGTCACGTCGGTGGCGTTCTCGCACGACGGCAAGCGCATCGTCTCCGGGTCTTGTGACAAGACGATCCGTGTGTGGAATGCAGACACCGGGGAGCCCATTTCAGCACCATTCGAAGGCCATACCGACTGGGTCATGTCGGTGGCATTTTCGCACGACGGCAACCGCATCGTCTCTGGGTCTGATGACAGGACGATCCTTGTGTGGAATGCAGACACCGGGGAGGCCATTTCAGCACCATTCAAAGGCCACGGCGACCACATCACATTGGTGGCATTCTCGCACGACGGCAAGCGCATCGTCTCTGGGTCTCGTGACAAGACGATCCGTCTGTGGAATGCAGACACCGGGCAGGCCATTTTAGCATCATTCAAAGGCCACACCGACTGGGTCACGTCGGTGGCGTTCTCGCACGACGGCAAGCGCATCGTCTCCGGGTCTTATGACAAGACGATCCGTGTGTGGAATGCAGACACCGGGGAGGCCATTTCAACACCATTCGAAGGCCACACCCACATCATCACGTCGGTGGCATTCTCGCACGACAGCAAGCGCATCGTCTCCGGGTCTGATGACAAGACGATCCGTGTGTGGAATACAAACCCCGGGGAGGCCATTTCAGCACCATTCGAAGGCCACACCCACTGGGTCACGTCGGTGGCATTTTCGCACGACGGCAAGCGCATCGTCTCCGGGTCTCGTGACAAGATGATCCGTGTGTGGAATGCAGACACCGGGGAGGCCATTTCAGCACCATTCAAAGGCCACACCCACTGGGTCACATCGGTGGTGTTCTCGCACGACGGCAAGCACATTGTCTCTGGATCTGGTGACAAGACGATCCGTGTGTGGAATGCAAACACCGGGGAGGCCATTTCAGCACCATTCAAAGGCCACACCCACTGGGTCACGTCGGTGGCATTCTCGCACGACGGCAAGCGCATCGTCTCCGGGTCTCGTGACAAGATGATCTGTGTGTGGAATGCAGACACCGGGGAGCTCATTTTAGCACCATTCAAAGGCCACACCCACTGGGTCACGTCGGTGGCGTTCTCGCACGACGGCAAGCACATCGTCTCTGGTTCTGGTGACGAGACGATCCGTGTGTGGAATGCAAACACCGGGGAGGCCATTTCAGCACCATTCAAAGGCCACACCCACTGGGTCATGTCAGTTGCGTTCTCGCATGACGGCAAGCGCATCGTCTCCGGGTCTTGTGATAACACGATCCGTGTGTGGAATGCAGACACTGGGGAGGCCATTTCAGCATCATTCGCAGGCCACACCTGCATGGTCATGTCGGTGGCATTCTCGCACGACAGCAAACGCATTGTCTCTGGGTCTGATGACAAGACGATCCGTGTGTGGAATGCAGACACTGGGGAGGCCATTTCAGCACCATTAGAAGGCCACACCGACTGGGTCACGTCGGTGGCGTTCTCGCACGACGGCAAGCGCATCGTCTCCGGGTCTCATGACAAGACGATCCGTGTGTGGAATGCAGACACAGGGGCGCGCATTTCAGCACCATTTGCAGCTCAGGCTAGTCAGTAGCTGTTATCTTTATTTGTTGGAACATGACGACATCTGCTAATATCCTTTGTGCAGCTACAGGGCCTGGGTTTCGACATGACTCATGGCTAGAAAATGGCTGGTTACTCAACTCACCCTCAGAACTTTTATTCTGGGTCCCACCCTGGTCTCGGTTAGGTTTGTGGTGGCCGGCAAATACTGCTGTCATTGGGGAGGGGTCCACAAAGCTTGATCTCAGCTGGTTTGAGCATGGGACTTCATGGATGCAGTGCAGAGAGGCCCCATAACTTTCCCAGGGCAAATACTCATTAGGGCATTTCATGAAGGTGGATTCAATATGAATTTGGTCATGAAATTGGTGTGAATTCCAATGTGAACTTGGGAGTTCAAACACAATTTCATGAATGAATTCACTTCAAATTGTGTGTTATACCTTAGCTTTAGCCAGTGCAAATTTCTGGTCCTTGGTGAAACCCCTCCTCCATATCTGTGAATTTAATAGCAAGCCAGCTTGCGAGGCATACCAGCGGTACAATGGAATGTTGCAGTTGTAATATTACATAATTACATGCCCACTCTTAGTGATGGCTTGGCCTGAAAGCTGTGGCTTTGGCCTGGTTAGCGCTGGCTTTGGCCTGCAAAATCCTGAGCCAGGCCGTGGGCACTTGGCCTGGCTCGGTTCCAGCTTGGCCTTGGCTTGGGCCATGGCCTGTTGGTGGGGGAATGGATCGTAGACAACAGATATCATTTTTATGTATGTAGCGCAAAAGACATTAAAATTCTTCCTTAAGATTCTTCCTCATCGTTGATCATGTTGTCGCAATCACTATCCAACTCGAAGCCTGAGTCAGGCTTGCCCTCGCTGGTTGATCCCTTCATAAATAAGTAAATAAGTAGAGTTCAAAGGCCATGGTGTAACGTACCGACACAGCGTGCAATCAATTATTTTTCTTCCAGCTTCCAGGTCCACCCGTGCGTTAGCAAAAAAGAATTGAGTATCTAATGTGCGATCCTTTGGGTTTCTGGATTTTGTTGCTGGTACTTCATCTATCCCATCTAGATCTACCAGCCATCCATCCGGGTGGGCAGCATCATGGTCTAGGACCGGCTGCACTTCAGCGGCTCTTGCTACTGCTAGGTAAATCAGTAAATCAGACATTGAAACAAAAACGTGGCTAGGTTATGAACCAGGAGAGCTTACCAGGTATCTCTTTCTCTTGTTGACTTTCTTGTGAAATATCCTTCTGTTGACCTGCCCCGGCCTTTACTTGTTCAGGTGCTGCCTTTGGTCTCTTGTCTCTATGAGCATCTGCCTCTCTTGCCGAACCAGCCTGTTCCTTCTGAGCCACCGTTTTGTCTCCTGCACCGGTCTTCACTGCAAGGGAAGTCTTGGTGGGTTGCCGGGCCACATTTAGGGGATCGCGTAACGCCGCACTGGGTTTCACCACGCGTCCAGTGCTTGTGATTGTTTGCGCTGTACCTACTTCTAATTGATGATCATGATCAGAAGATTCGTCAGAATCATCGATACGACGACGACGCATGGCAAGTGGATGGCAAGTGGGTAGAGAATAAGGTTTCAGACCACTGTAACTACACTACATATCATTAAAAACTTTTTATGTATTCAGAGCACACATGTCCTTATCAGAGCACACATGTCCTTTTCGGCAACCGAAGACCTGGATCTAAGCACCCGCAGGCCCTGGCTTCCTGGCTCGGCTCTGGCCTGTCAAATCCTGAGCCAGGCCCTGGAGCCGGATGTGCGGACAGCTTGGGCCTGGTTTGGCTCAGCCTATCGGCGGCTTGGCCCGGCTTGGCAGATGGCCTGGGCCGAGCCGTGCCCATCACTACCCACTCTCCCACTGCATAAATGACTACACGTGCTGCCCACAAGCATGCTAGGGTCCCTCGGCGCATCCATTGTTGTTTTGGACCCTTCAAGACTTTGGTGTTATTGATAATGCCTGTCTATCAGAACGTGCTGTTTACAACAAGTACAATACCAATTCAATGTAGCAGCACAACTCTGGAAATAATTTAATATTTGTACCTTGGTTGCAGTCTATGTAATAACTAGTCCAAGTTATTACAGCTAGAAGGCAATGCATTTCTTAGCTGCACTGAATGATAAGCTAAAAGAGTGTGTAGGTCAAGGACACAATTGGGGTCCAAGAGTATTCCTTTTAATAAAGAGGGAATAGGCTCTGCAGGAGAGTTTGTAAGTGGATTGGGTCGACCAACGTCAATGCACTGCAATAACAAGAGAGTAATGTGAAGTGGCTTTTGCACACAACTTGACTTGACTTGTGAAAGTCACTGAACAGGAAAACCAACTGACTCTGGTATTGGAGTGCTAATTGACAAAAAAATTGACTGCCAACCTCACTCTGTAGAGTTTCACCTAGCGGGTTAGGCTAAGTGGCTAAGCAGTAAAGCAACTACTTAACTAAGAATAGTTACTCTAAGCAAGAGTAGTATTCTAGTTTGGGTCAGGAACTTAGGTAAGATGTGCAAGTCACACAAGCTGTGTAGGACAGAAGATGGGTATATTGATTTCTCAAAAGGCAGGCAAAGGGCCTCCTTTTATATTGTAATGTACATGAGCTTAATAAGCAGGTAGAACCTTCTATATATTAATGGAATGGGGGAAGAAGCTTATGGAAGCTGGGAGAAAGTATTGGAAGGTTCTGACTGATTCCAGGTGATTCTCAGTGACTCATTCTGGTGACTCCACTAGGTTTCCCACCAATTAGAGCTTGGTTTGTCAGGAATGACTCACTGATCAGAGTCATGTGACTTAGCACAGCTTGGTTGAACCCTGTACACTAGACTCACTAAGAGGTGCCTGATTTGGTTGAGTCATGGGAGCTGTACCTTTAGTTCCAGATTGGCACTCAGAGGCTAAGTAAGCAATTCTAAGCCAATTAGACCTCTGTAAGATAGGGGACACCAGGAACCAGCACCCTTTATGTAAGCAAGCAGGCCAGTAGCAGCCGCCTTCCGACATCCTCAATTCCACCCACATACATTAAGTTCTGACTTATTTGAGTCCTAAGAGTTTCTCTCAATATGTCTAGTTTGAATTTGTAGGAAAGGGTTTAGCTAAATAATGCAGGGTAGCTGAGTTATATACTCTTGAAGTGCAGACTAAGAAATTTTTTCCAAATACTTTATTTTGTGTTTTGGAACTGTTTGGGACACATTTTGTATTTTCCAACCGCAACATTTGGCGCATGTGACATGATTTGTCAGCTTTCTCAGCGCATGGACGTTGGCGCTCAGTGATGGATGACCATTATGGGAGGTCACATGCCACGTGACACAGCGAATTGGTCAAACATGGGCAGAGTCCCTTGCCCAGTAACATATTAGCAAGTCAATCAAAAGTATAGTAATTAGATACAAAATTCACACTTCTCTATATCAAAAATGAATTTTCTAGCACATTTTTTGAAAAATTGAGATCCAAGTCTTTTGATTTGGCATGTCACATGATCTAAGTGCTCACTTATGTCAGGGGTCCTGGGTCCTGGTGTCCCCTATCTTAGCCACAATTACTAAGGGCACTGCTTAGCACTGCAGAGCACAGCCTGATACAGCCCTGTTGCCATGACTGACCAAGATCCCCACTGTTTGGTGAAGCCAAACAGGCTGCACAGTTGTTATGGCTGCATCTGGCAACTGATCCCCTTGCTCGTCAAGGGCACTGGGATGTGAGAATACCATGGGAAATCTGATGCCTTTTCCTGAGGTTTCTCTGCATATGCAATTGCCCTTCTTAATTGTGGTCATTAGTGGTCTGGGTCTTTGTTCAAGGTCTTTCCTTAATCCCTCTTAGTAGTCTCCAGTCTTTCTTCTATATCTTTCCTTAATGACACATGTCCTCACTTTTTATTCATAGCCTTGTACATTGGCCATCCATCTTCTGTTTGCATTCTAGCCCACCTGTACATGTTCTTCCTTTCCCCATCATCATGCTACGCTCAGCTGCTGTTCCTTTCTGAGCTTACAGCTTTTGTCTCTGCTCGTTGCATGTGCACCTGTTGGATGCTTTCCCTTATCCTGTCCATGTCTTTCCTGGTTCGTTGTAGTCATTAATGGTCAGGATCTTGCTTCAATGTCACCCCTTAATGATGCCTGGCCTTGGCAATTTTTTTCATGACCTTGTGCCTTGGCCACCTTCAACAGAGTATAAATGTTGCCTTTGAAACTCCAGTTATCTTTGAAACTCATTTAGTGTTGTCTCTCCTTAATGACACATGGCCTCGGTGATTTTTTTCATAGCCTTGTGCCTCTGCCACCTTCAACAGTATAAATTTAGCCTTTGAAACTTTTCTAGTGTTCCATCTTCTCTTTGGGAAGTCACTTGTAAGTGTTCTGTCTTTTGCCCTCATTCTAGTGTCCCTGATCATGTCCTCCCTTTAAGTATCTAAACATGGCCTTACTTCATCTACGTGGTATTCCATTCCTCTGTGAGAGTTCACACTGACCGACAACTGCTTCACATTATCTTCGGTATCTTTTCGCTGATGATCCCGTCATCTTCAATGTGTGAATCGGCTTTTCCTGCACCTATCTCATGACCACTCTTAGGCTTCAACTTTGCATCCCTCACACAATCTATCCTCATTCTCCATAACACAATGTTCATTACATGTTCAAGATGCAGGGCCATGGACTTGTGCATGTACACAGAGTGGTGTTTGAATGATATAACACAATAGTGTTGCCAAATACTGATAATTGTCATGTGATGCTTGCGAGCTATACTGCATCTTCCTTGAACATGTCTGAGCTCTGGACTGGTGACATCTGTCACTCTCAAAGGGGAGACCTGCTCTGTGAGGCCGAGCTCACTGTTACATACTATTGCGAGCAAGGGTTCTGCTGGAAATTGAAGGTCTGTGACAGAGTTTTGGGTGTAAGTGGACACACAACTCTGTAATAGCAAAAATAAGGCAGTTTGGGCCACTGAAACCTCAGAAAAATAAGGAATAATAACAGATAAATAGAGGAATGTTTGAATTGATTCTCCTAGCTTATCCAACAGCATATAGGAACAATTGGTTAATCAAAGGTAGTTTTACATGATTTAAGGTCTTTCAGAACAGAAAAGGGCTAGTTGAACAGCCTTCCTTGGCTGGTTTTTTATTTTATTTTATTTTTATTTTTATTTTTATTATATCCAATTTATCGTCTTTTGGGGCCGAGCCCTATATAAGACAGATTCTACAAGTACCCAGTCACCATGTGTTTCCTTGCCCCCCTTTTGTTATCAGTCTCCGCTTGCGCTCATTGGGCTAGGCCCCGAGCGATTCTGTGCCTGTGTGGGCGAGGGTTTGTGTCTTTGCGCCTTGCGCCTCTGCTGTGCCTCCCTGTGCATCAACCTCTCTCTCCGCCCTGCTCCTGTTGTAGCGTGAGGTCCCCATGCGTCCTCTCGAACCTGCGCGTTTCGCTGATATACTTGAAAAGGTGTTTCATCGCTTTGGGTCTTCCCAGGAGCGTCCTTGTGGACTTCGCCTCCCTTCGCATCTGTCTCTCGAGCTCCTTCCTTGGTGCGTCATAACCTGGGCATCTGAACAGGAAGTGGTATACGGTTTCTTGGCTCGGTTGCACGTCGGGCATAACGGTGAGTTCACCTTTCCAATCCTATGTAGGTGTTTGTTGAGGCCTATATGTCCTGTCCTGAGCTGCACTAGTAAGCTGGCCTGTTTCCGAGGCAAATCTCTGCTTAGCTTGTCATATGCATTGGACGGCATGGATAGATCGGTTTTGTGCGCCATCGGGGCTCTAGGTGACTTTGCAAAAGCTGCTCTGGCTGTCTGTTTCATGTCCTGATGATGCCTCTGGAGCTCGGCTGCTTTGCTTCTGGGCTTTTAGGAATAATATATCAGATATATCAGGACAGATATATTTGATGACTCAGGGAGTGGGGGCTCTTCGTGCACCCCTGTGCACGGTATATACGCGAGCTGACTAAGCTCTGTGGAGCGAGTGCGTCACTGATTGATGTAGGTCACGTGGCCGAGTCGAGGAAGAAACAGATGAGAACAGAGGAACAAGAGGTCCGAAGCTTTCGCTTTCGGAACAGTATAGTGTAGCCAGTTATAGCAGACTCTCAACAAAGGATTAGAGAAATCTATCAAGAAATAAGCTCTGTAGCTATCAAACAAGTCTACAGTTACTTCAGGAGGTGAAACAGCAATTCTGGATTGTTCTGGATAATATTCTGGATGTTTTATTCGTACATTTATGGTAGCTACTTATACTAAAATAGTAGTGACTACCAGTGTTCAAGATAGTGATAGAATGGGTCAGGATAATGTGGAAATGCTCCACAAGCTGCATACAGCTGTGGAGCAGGAACAATGATGGGGATACTTGTCCTACTGACAAGTATCTAAGCTGGGACCTTGGAGAAATGTACAAAGCCCCTTTCAACATGTAATACAGCTCGTAATCAGTGGAGCTGGTCAGGGGAATAGAATAGAAAAGAATCTTTGTGTGTCCTGTGCTGTGTGCCTACAGCAGCCTTGGCAAGGCATTTGCCATCTCTGTACCTCTCTCCTGAGGTAGCTATTCAGTACGTCCATAGATAGGACTATATACTGTAATCTCCATCGTATCCTATGTCCCTGTATGGGACTATTAGTCCCATAGCAATATTTCTTCTGACCAGGGCCCAGGTGCCTGCTTTCCAGGGCAGGCACTGTGACTGGTGCATGGATTATTTCTCCCAGATGTTAGCTCAGTTAGACGATTGTATAGACCTTAGAATAATGTTTGATATAGCTATCCATTTATTCTAACATGGGCAATATTCCTCTGCACTCGATTGGTATCAGCCTCTCTTCACTCGATGACCCCTTTGCCGCTTTTTTGGCTTCTGCGTCGGCCCTCTCGTTCCCAGCGATTCCTGCATGCCCGGGGACCCATCTCATGAGCATGTTGACGCCTGGCTGCAGGCTTACCACTCCTTCGATTTGCCTGTGCAAAGCCTCCACCAGATATTGTCCCGAGATCGCCCTCTCCTTCCTCGTTGTCTGTATCGCCGCTTGACTGTTGGTGACAATGACGTACTTCTTTCCCCTCTCAGTGTTGAGGAGCTTTGCACCTATCGCCACGGCTGTCAGCTCAGCTTCGAATATGGTGTGCTCACGCTCGGTGCCCATATACAGCCTGACCACCTTCACTGCCCTATCCCCTCTGTATAGCACTGCTGCCGCTCCCACACCTCCTTTGACGCACGACCTGTCCATGTAGACCTTGACATCTGCTGCCTCTCTGTTGTTTTCTTCTGTGGCCTGGTCTTTATCCGGAGGGACTCGGGTCTTGAAGGCTGGGGTCCATTTGGGCCCGTAGGTTACCGTTCTGATCTTTTCCATCCTTTCTGGCTGGAGCTCGAACACATGCAGAATTTCGTGAATGGGCGCTCTATGTCTCTTTATGTATCGTTTGGCCGCAGTGCGTACGTCGGAGGCCAGAGGGTGGCTGTCGGGGAGGCAGGTGAGCCTTAGTGTGGCTCTGTGAACTAGCTTGGAGACCAGTAGCGGGAAGGGCAGGAGATTCGCGTGTGCGTCTAGTATGTCATTCGCTGTTGACCTCATGGCTCCCGTTACCATGATTGCCGCTTGCCGCTGTATTCTAGCCAGCTTGTTCATGTATCCCCTGGTCCCTTTTGTGCGCTCTGAACCTGGCATGAGGAATACGTCAGCGGCGTACATCATCTTCGGTATTGCGACTGTTAAGTAGTATCGTCTCATGTACTTAGCTGAGACTCCTTTCGTCGGCCTCGCTAGTCTCCTGTACTGGGCGATGTATTTGTCACCTTTCTTGAGCGCGTGGTTGACCTGCTCTTTGAAACATAGTTCCTGATCCATGATGACTCCCAGGAATCTGTGCGAGCTTGCCGGCTTTATGCAGTGCGTCCCGATCGTTATGCTTGGCCTCACGATCGGTTTGGTTTTCTTGGCATTGGTGGGATCCTTTCCTCTGCGCCTTGTCAGGCCCATCAGCCCGAATTTGTCCAAAGCAAAGTCGCATTGGTGCACGCTGGCCCACTCATTGGCGCCCCTGGGCCTTGTCATGATGTCTGTCAGTTTGCCGAAAGCCTCCTCGAGGTCGACGCCTTCTGCCATGATGGTGGTGTCATCTACGAAGCCCACACAACCTTCGCCTGCGTTGCACCGCACTACTTCAAGCAGGTCAGCATTGTAGAATTGGTAAGCTACTGCAGATACTGGGGACCCTTGGTCCATCCCTCGCTCTATCGGCATGGCCTGTGTGCTATGGTCATCGAAGCTGATGACCATGCTCCTTCCCTCCACCCTTCTTTGTATCCACCTAGTGTACTCTTCGGGAAAGCCCCTCCGTCGCATGTTGTGCACTAATCGGTCAAGGAGAATGCTCGGGAAAGCACCCTTTATATCCAGGAAGAGCACCCCCAGTACTTTCCCCCTCCTCCATGCACGCTTCGCAGCCCCTATGGTATAGTGCAGGGCATCGGTGGTTGTTCTTCCGGGGCAGCACCCGTAGTGGTTGTCCGGGAGTAGCTGGTGTCTCTCAGCCATCTTGACCAGGTCCTCTGCGACGCAAGCCAACAGGACCTTCCCTATCGTGTCGAGGAGCACTATGGGCCTATATGCCCCGGGCACTGCGTAATCGGCCTTCCCCGGCTTTCTTAGTACTTTGGTGATTGAGTCCCTCCATTCCGACGGGTATGTGTCGAGACTGAAGGTAGCTCTGTACAATGGGCCTAGAAACGGTAGCAGTATGTCAATACACTGCTTAATGATGATATTGGGGATACCATTGGGCCCTGGTGCCTTGAAGGGATTCAGCCTGCCCACGGCTCAGTGTATTTGGTCATTGGTGACGGGTTGAAAATCGAATGTGGGAGTGGGGTATTCGAAGTCTGCCGGTACTTGTTCCGCCTCTGCTCTGGTCGTTGGAAAAAAGGCAGTGAACAGCATTTCTGCTTTTTGTTCATTTGTGCTGGCCACCCACTTGGTGCCGTCGTCGCGCCTGGCTGTGAGTGTCGGGACCCTCGCCTGCCCGCCATCAGTCACGTCTGCCGACGTGTACCTGTGCGCTGTCCAGACGGTTTTTTCGTCTATCTCTTCGAGGAAAGCATCCCAGTGCCTTTTGTTTCTTTCTATGGCATCGGTGTACTGGTTCCTGGCGATTTTGTAGTCTTCGTGGGCTTTGTCTGTCGGTTCCCCCCGCCTCGCGTAGGCTTTTCTTCCCAGACTTCTGGAATTGGATCTAAGCTTAGTTAGTTCCCTGGACCACCATCTTTTCATATAAGGGGACGGCTTAGTCTTGGGCGCAAGTTCCTCCGCTGTTTCCAGTATTGCTGTGTTTATCTCCCTGAGGTGATGTCGGAAAGCCAGTTTGTCTGTGGGTGTCGGATCGGGGATGCTGTCTTGCAGGCGTTCTCCGAGCTTTTCATTGAAAACCTTCCAGTCTACCTCCCTGTAGTTGGGCCTCGGGGTGTAGCTGACCGTTGCGAAGGACGTATCGATTACCGTGTCTATTGGAAGGTGGTCGCTCTTCACTGGCATCTCCTCCGGCACTGTTTTACAACTGATCAGCCTCTCTAATAGTATAGTGGAAATGAAGATGTTATCGGTTCTCGTGTAGTTTCCTGTGGACAGGGCTCGCAACGTGGGTATGGCCCTAGGTAGCGCCATTTGCAAGTCTTGTTCTGCGATTGCCTCTAGTAGCAGTTGTGCTGCGTCCAGATTGCTTCTGGTAAAGAGGTATGCGTTTCGCTCGTCGTCCCACAGCGGGTGGTGGCGGTTGAAGTCGCCGAGCCATATGACTCCTTCAATGTTCTCCTCTTCTGTTTGATTCTTCTCTGCTCGATCTTGCATGTATCGTCGTATGTCACGTACACTGTCTGAGTTAGTGCAATCACAGTATATATTGAAGATTAGGACTACACCTGTTTCTGTATGCATTTTTATCGCTGTAATGTCTGACGAACCCACTTCGATTGCCGTCCATGCACTTGTGGTGATTTTCTTGTTGACGAGCATGGTAGATCTGGTGTGCTTGCCCTTGTCCTTGTAATGGGATCCTGGGTAGACGGAATACCAATGCGGTGATGCTTGAGTGTTCCCTAGGAAGTCCACATATGGTTCCTGTATAGCTATTATGTCGTACCTGTCGGGTGGGCAATTTGTCAGTAAGTCTGTGACCGCGGTGAGGGATTTATTCGTGTTCTGTTGTCTTATCCGCAAGGTTTTTCTCTCTTGTGCCTCGTTATTCATCCGTGGCGCAGGCTTTGGTGGTCTTCCTCTCGTTGTTGGTCGTCTATCTGGCTCCCTCCTATTCCGAACTTGTCTAGCCTTCGCTGTGCTGTCTGTCTCCTTGTCCAGTCCAGCCCTGGTCTCTGTGCCCCCTCAGCGGGTTGGCCCCTCTTCCTTCGTTGCGGCTGTGCCTCCCTGTGTTGGTGCTCTGGCCTTGGGTGTTGACGGGGTCTGGCGGCACATGCCATCCCGGGACGTTGCGCAGGCCTGTCATATTGGTAGGGTCTCCCGTTTCTACGCCTGCATCTGTAGTTCCCTGCTGTTCCCGCATCCACGGGTTCTCGTCAGGGAAGTACTTGTATGTGTGCTCGGGGTCGTTTCTCTCTACTGTCTTGCATGCGGCTCTGAAGCTGGGGCAGGTGCGGTCCCAGGATGCGTGGCCATGCGTGTCGCAGCTCGTGCAATGGAATTTGTCTGGGTCTGTTTCCTTGCAATCCGCAGTCCTGTGCTCCTTTCCGCACATCCCGCACTTGTTGGGGCCGGGGCACTCAGCTGCCATGTGCCTGGTGTTGTACTTCTGGCATTTGAGGCATTGACGTGGTTCCCTCTTCATCCTTCTCGCCCAGGTACGTTTCCCGGCTATTATCATTCCCTCTCGGATGCTTTGGTTCGCCGCTTCAGTTGTGGCGAACTTTGCGATCAGGTGCGCCGTTTTTTGTCCAGCTGTTCTTCTGTGGGCCGGCTTTATCCATCGCGTCGCTATGAGAGTGCCGCTTGGCAGCCTGGAGTCGCGTTCTATCTTTCTCATCTCAGCGAAAGCTTCCGGTGAGTGGCTGACGGGTACGTATTCTATGATGACTGACAGCGCCCTGTCTTTGATTGTGGCTGTCGCACTGAATTTTTCCAGGAATGTCGCCTTGTTGGCCTGTATCCATCTTGCCACCGTGTTTGTGGTGAGATCGAAGACAATCCCTCCATTCACTAACTTCTTGACCCCTATGAAGCACATCTCTCCCACGTTCTCCGGCGTTTCGATCTCGGTCGCAGCTTCATTTGCTTTGGCGACGAGCTCCTGCTTGTTGAGTTCGTCGAAGGCATTTTTCTCTGCCCGTGGATCACTGTCTATCAGGATTTGGCGCTCTCTGGCCCATGCTTTGGCAAGATTGGTGGGGTGTGAAAGTGGTACATTACCTCATAGTGTAGCTGCGTACGTCACTCTGCTCCCCCCATGTTCCTCTTCTCCGCTCATCTCTCTTCGACTCCCGTGTGCTTCGCTTATCTGTCTGGCTGCCTCTTGCGCCGTTACTTGGGCGGCTTCTGTCAGATTCATTGCCGTCTCCGAGACCTCCTCCATCTTGTCTAAGACCGACTTCATCTTCTCCCCCACATACATCGCGACTGTCTCCCCCATACTCTTCGCTGCTTCCTCCAACATCAAAATGGCTATTGCTCTGGCACCCTCTTGCAGAGTTTTGACCGTTGCGCTATGGGCTAGCGACAGGAGGGTGTAGCTGAGTAGTTCCGTGGTTAGGGGTTCGTCTCTTGCGAAGTAGCCGTTCCTGTCTAGATAGGTGCGTGCTCCTTCTTTGGTGCGGACGGCTGCATATGGGTCTGCTAACAACTCTGCTCTGGACTTGCTGCCGCCCTGCTGGTTGCTGGCTCGAGTTCGGGGTTGTGACACCGCGGTCGGCGGGGGGTCCGTGCTGGATGGCATGGCACATTTTTGTGGCGAGTGTGTGCGGGCTATCGCAGCGATGTGCTAGCAATGCTCTGTACTTGGTTTTGGGTGTTGGATGTGTAGAGGATAGCGTTTTGTAAAATTTTGGTATGGTGGTTAGCGTGAGAAATTTTTCCCTTGCCTGGTTGAGCAGCAATTCCCCTACAGTTGTCAGGCTGATGAAGATGAGGCGGTTGGGCCATTCGTAGACGAATCAGATGGCTCAGAGGGTGCAGGTGGCTCGGAGGATATGTTGACTATCTCTACCATCTCCAGCATCTCTAGCATCTCTTCTCTCTCAGACTCCGTGTCCCTGTCATCTCAAATGGATCTTGATGAAGATGAAGAGACAAGGTATTTGCACAGGCCACACACAGTGAGACAGTACATTGCCTTTCTGACCAAAATATGGGTCCTGGAGCTGAATAAGGTGCATAAGGTATTGCAGCTGCACCTTGCCCTTGAAGACTACCAATAGGATGACCCAAAGTGGTTCTGCTGCAATCTTGGTGTGTCTCCAGACACATTTGATGCACTCCTTACAGCTGTTTCGGGTACATAGGGCGGAGTCTGAAATACATGCCGCCCGGTGGTGCTTGAAAAGATCAAGCTGTATGTTACGTATCGGAATTCCCGGAGGTCGGAACTGGAAAGGACAACGGCTTCAACTTATGTGTTGCACCCCTGATGAACTACCATCCTAGGTATTTCGGAATTGACTTGTGGATATCGGAAAAGGCGGAAGGAAGAACAGAGTACTGAGGGTCGAGTCAGAGAACAAAGGTCGGAGGAGGTGGAAGAGGCGGAGGACAGGGGATTGAGAGCGGAGGGAGACAAGACTAGCAAAACTTGCTGTGCTAAGAACAGGAGACAGTGCGAAGGGAATCACGTATCAAAGTCGATTATCTGATTGCAGAAACGGAGACATACATGAGAGGGTTTTATACAAAGCGCAGAAACACAGGTAATGGTATGATACTAAGCAAGTTCCGGAGAGTGCGGGAATCGGATAGTCATACGGGGCAAGTAACTAATACGGAACAATGGGGTGACAAGGGGGGTGCAGGGTAGGGTAAGTACAATGGCAAAGAACAAGGCGGGTAAGTACAATAGGCATCGGAAGAAGCGGAACTACGGAAATGGTATCTTGCTGTGCTCAGAGTCGAGTATGGGGGCCGGTATCTGGAGGTGGCCAGGGGTACTGAAAGAACAAGGGGTCGAGGTAGAGGGTTGCGGATGTTGCGGATGTTGGAATAGAGTCGGAGGTGGTGTGGACGTGGCGGGAGGATATGCGGAGGTGGCGGAGATGGTTGATCGGAACAGTCGTAACACTGTATCTCCACAGCAGTTGAAGATTAAGGGTTGGTACTTTGTATATATTCTGTACTATGTAGTAGCTACCCTCTGATATACAAAACCTGGCTTATTCTGAGTTATTGAATATTTGGATAATATCACTTATATGCATCATTATGCACTCAAATTCTTTCAGTAAGGTCTGTAACTTTCTCAGATTATAGTAATATACATGTATAAATGTTGGAAATAGAAAACAATGATGTAATCTCCAGGTTATGGAAGGGGGGAGGGGTGCATGTCTGTTTGCCTTCTCCCAGCCTTTTTAGCCTTCTACATAGCCAAAGCCTCAGGTTTAAGGACTTAAATATAATATAACCTCTATATATACTCTAATTACAATGATGTGACACTATATTTCTTCATCTGCAAGTCTTGCCGGCATGATGTCATGACATCATGCACAACCACATCACGTGACAGGCGTTACATGTTGTACACGTACTTGTGCCATCGATGCCTAGATACATCCCAGAACACCTACGACAACGACAAACGTACTCAGAGGATCTACGAAAACGTGTTATATATCAGAGGTATACACGCGAAAAGAAGATTGCTGATATCACAGTGGATCTCAACATGTTGCAACACGTCATCGAACACGTTCTGCAACTATGGCGCACTACCGGTGAGGTTATGCCACCAGAACCCGGCAAGAAGGGTAAAAGGAGAAAAATCATGGATCCTGAGGAAATGCAGGTAAGCAAGCAGCGAACCTTGATGATACCGGATTACGCTGACTCTTATCTGGTTTCTCTCCTAGTTCCTAATTTGGCTTGTAGAACACTTCCTGGACCTCTACCTCGACGAAATACAGGGTGTCATGCAGCATCTATATGGAATAACTGTTGGAGTTGGCACTCTCTGGGATACAATGACAGAACTCAGGCTCACACGGAAACGAGTATGTCCTTTTTTTTCTTGTGATTCTTCAACTTATTTACTCCCTGGTTAGTTGTTAAAGGTTGCTGCGGAGCGAAATGAAGACCTCCGACAGGTTTTCCATTTCCAAATTGGTCACGAAAGCCCCAGCCGTCTTGTATTCATTGACGAGAGCCAGATCGATTGCCGCACCACATATCACTTGAATGGATGGGCGCAGAAAGGGAAAAGAGCAAGATCAAAGGCTAGGTTTGTGCGTGCACAGGGTATGTCTCCTTCCATGTCTTACTTTCCTCTAATATTTACATCAGTGTAGGTACTCCCTTCTACCCGCCCTGTGTGATGAGGGGATAATTTATTCTGATGTCCACGAGGGATCATATGATGCTGACACCTTCCTGACATTCATCACAAACCTCATGCCATATCTGAACCCATGGCCCCAGCCGCGCAGTGTCTTGGTGATGGACAACTGTGCCATTCACCATGGTCCTGATGTTGCCGCAATTTGCCAAAAACAGTAAGCAATCCTAACAAATTTTCCAAGTATTCTCAAAAATATCTGTTATGCAGTTGTGTGCGCCTCTACTACTTACCGCCATACTCCCCCGACATGAACCCGATTGAGGAGGCCTTTTCTTACCTGAAGGCATACCTTCGCCGCCATGGCGCAGAATTTCGGCAAGCGGTAGATGGCAAAGATGAGATGGCTATTTTGTTATTCCTTCACACTGCTATGTCTTCAATATCAGCTGAACACTGTAAAGGTTGGATGACACATTCAAGGTACTTGTAAATGTACACATCTGTCCTATCCCTGTACCAGCAGCTAGTGTCAACACCAGTATACCAATCAGTTTGGTCAAATATTATGACTATGCTATTCCCACAGCTCTGCACTTTGTGGGTGATGTGAGTGATGCAGGGGAAATAATGGAAGCCATGAATGAAGTGGAAGTGCAGGGATGTGGGTGATGCAGGGGAAATCATAGAAGCCATGAATGAAGTGGAAGTGCAGAGATGCGGGTGGTGCAGGGGAAATAATAGAAGGCATGAATGAAGTAGAAGTGCAGAGATGCAGGTGATGCGGGGGAAATAATAGAAGGCATGAATGAAGCAGAAGTGCAGAGATGCGGGTGATGCGGGGTGATGTGGTGATGCGGGTGATGCGGGTGATGCGGGTGATGCGGGTGATGCGGGTGATGCGGGTGATGTGGGTGATGCGGGTGATGCGGGTGATGCGGGTGATGCGGGTGATGCGGGTGATGCGGGTGATGCGGGTGATGCGGGTGATGCGGGTGATGCGGGTGATGCGGGTGATGCGGGTGATGCGGGTGATGCGGGTGATGCGGGTGATGCGGGTGATGCGGGTGATGCGGGTGATGCGGGTGATGCGGGTTGATGCGGGTGGGGTGATGCGGGTGATGCGGGTGATGCGGGTGATGCGGGTGATGCGGGTGATGCGGGTGATGCGGGTGATGCGGGTGATGCGGGTGATGCGGGTTGATGCGGGTGATGCGGGTTGATGCGGGTGATGCGGGTTGATGCGGGTGATGCGGGTTGATGCGGGTTGATGCGGGTTGATGCGGGTTGATGCGGGTGATGCGGGTTGATGCGGGTGATGCGGGTTGATGCGGGTTGATGCGGGTTGATGCGGGTTGATGCGGGTTGATGCGGGTTGATGCGGGTTGATGCGGGTTGATGCGGGTTGATGCGGGTTGATGCGGGTGATGCGGGTGATGCGGGTGATGCGGGTGATGCGGGTGATGCGGGTGATGCGGGTGATGCGGGTGATGCGGGTGATGCGGGTGATGCGGGTGATGCGGGTGATGCGGGTGATGTGGGTGATGTGGGTGATGTGGGTGATGCGGGTGATGTGGGTGATGCGGGTGATGCGGGTGATGTGGGTGATAGTGGAAGTGCAGAGATGTGGGTGATGTGGGTGGTGCAGGGGAAATACAAGCTTCTGTCACCCGCATCACTGCATGCCATGTGTTCAAGGAAGGGTGCAGTTCATGGTGTTGGTTTTGGCATGAGAATCAGCATCAATCCATGCACCAACTGTCATGGTCTGGGCATGAGGATGTGCCTCAGTAGCAGCTGTGGGTCTTTGGGTAATGTAGAGACTTCTGTGGCAGGTGAAGTTGACATGTGTTGCCAGGGAGCATGTTATCCTCTGTCAAGTTGCTGTGAATTTTCTTTGAATGGTGATGCAGATGCAGGTGACAGAAGCTTTTATTTCCCCTGCACCACCAGCATCACCTGCGTCACCCACATCACCCACATCCCCGTCACCCACATCACCCGCATCACCCACATCACCCGCATCACCCGCATCAACCCGCATCACCCGCATCAACCCGCATCACCCGTATCAACCCACATCACATGCATCAACCCGCATCAACCCGCACCTGCATCAACCCGCATCACCCGCATCAACCCGCATCACCCGCATCACCTGCGTCACCCACGTCACCCGCATCACCCACATCACCCGCATCAACCCGCATCAACCCGTGTCACCTGCATCAACCCGTGTCACCCGCATCAACCCGTGTCACCCGCATCAACCCGCATCACCCGCATCATCACCCACATCACCCGCATCAACCCACATCACCCACATCATCACCCGCATCACCCGCATCACCCGCATCACCCACATCACCCGCATCACCCGCGTCACCCGCATCACCCGCATCAACCCGCATCAACCCGCATCACCCGCATCAACCCGCATCACCCGCATCAACCTGCACCTGCATCAACCCGCATCACTCGCATCATCATCCACATCACTGCATGCTATGTGTTCAAGGAAGTGTGCAGTGCAGTTCATGGTGTCAGTTTCGGCATGAGAAATCAATCCATACGCTGACTGTCATGGTCTGGGCATGAGGATGTGCCTCAGTAGCAACTGTGAGTCCATTGGGTAATGTAGAGACTTCTGTGGCAGGGGAAAGGTCGACATGTGTTGCCAGGGAGTGTGTTAGCCTCTGTCAAGTTATTGTCAATAACGGCCTTTTCTTTGAATGGTGATGCAGGTGATGCAGAAGTGCAGTGATGTGGGTGATGCACAGTACTGTGTTGAATTCTGCCAATGGCACAAAATATAGATTGATATGAGTACCACTCCTAATTATCTATGCTGTTCTAGTGGTGTTTAGCCTTCTTGGACCCCTTCTGCCCACCTCCCACTCCAAAACCATACCTCTTGCCAGCCTCTTCAAGCTGCTCTATCAGAAACAATGCATCTACTACTTTGAGCTCAAAGGATATCTTCAGGGTCTCCAGAGACATCCATGCAATGCGTGTAAGGGTGATATCGAGGCATTCCTCAGCTTCAAATCTGCTGCGCAGAAACACCCACCTGGTGTAATGACTGAGCTCTTGCTTGCCCTTCAACTCCATGAGCCAGTCCTGAATTGTTGGTACAACCTGTGCATGAGTATCAGCATTATCAGCGGTACTCATTGTGGACGCTGGCGAATGAGATCGTTTTGCGGGTTGTGAGGCAGCGCGAAATGCCTGAAACACTTCCGGTGGGAAGTTGATATTGATGGCAGGGGTGGGGGCGGGCTGTTGCAGGGGCTCAGTGCTAGCATACCTCGTTCCACCGCGACGTGCGTGGTCAGATGCTGCCGGGTTTGTGCTGTAGTGAAAAAATCTGAAATACTCCACATTTGGCGGCGTGTTGAGATCAACGCCCGGTTTATGATCCATCTATTGACAAATAGGTGAGTATACACATGTTATGGAAAGAAAACACAAAACTATACCAATTCTAATACCTACACCAGCTCCCCTTCATTGCTGATGACCTTATGGTGCCCATTGAGGGCACATGCCATGCAAATTGACCTGGCGTGCTGAGCGCAAGTCCAGACGTTGCGCAGCTTCTCCAGCTGCACTTTGTATCCGTCCAAGTTTGTGGCATTGAGGGCTCGCCTGTCCACGACTTCAGGTTCGACCGGTTCTTTCTGCGAAAGGAACGGGTTGACGAGTTCTTTCTTTTTAGTCTTCGGTTTACCTGTGGTGCCGGTCTGTGCTTTGACCGCCTCTTCTAAAAATTGAAAGAACTGTGAATTAGAGTATATTAGTTTGAATCAATGATGAGAAAGAAAGAAAAGCTGACCTTGGGGGGAAGAACAATGTCGATACAGGCTTCCGCGCCCCTCTTCGCCACCTGATTTACCCACTCGGCCTTCAAGGCCATCCAGTCGTCCTCAGTCTCCAACGCAAAGCAGCGCTTTGCTGGGTCCTTGTAGAAATGAGTTACGAGGCCGATCCTTTTCTCTTCGGAGATCGCGTACAGGCCAAGTACGAAGTGGAGTGTCCTCATCACCTCGTCAAGAGTGCTCATCGGATTGACGAGCTGCATTCGATGAGCAATCACCCTGATTTGGTTACGGAACGGTATAAGAAATTTCATTTCTATGAAAAAATTAGTCAGTAAGCATAAAATAAGAAAAGAAAAAAAGGAAACACAAAAGAAAGAAAAATACGCACGGGCAGGCAAAGGATCCTTTGCCGCTGCATTAGCTTTGCTCACAGCCTTGCCCTCCTTCTTTGGAGCTGGAGGTGGAGATGGCAAGGGTTCCGTCATACCATCGTGATCATCATCGCTGCTAGACACTCCCTCCTCATCCACATACTCGATATCATCATCACCGATGTCGAGTATCTCAGCGGATCCCGGACCATCGTTCGCAATGGGGACGTTGAGCTCGTCCTCATTGTCCTCGGGCACCATGCTGAGGTGCGTCTTGCCTGCGATATCAGCGGCCTGGTGCGTTTTCGTGGAGGTGGGTTCTTTGGCTGAGACAACAGTACTGGATGCTCTGGATGTGGTGGAGAGAGTAGTGGTGGGGACTTTAGGTTCGGCGTCGGCCCTGGATTTGGCCGTTGAATGCAGTTTTGACCCGGCCTCAGTGGATGCATTGATGGTGCCATTCCTCTTTGATGGAGGAGGTATATTGATAGGAGGTATGCTTCCCTCACGCATTCGAATGGAGGGAGTACGGCTGCGCCTGCCTTTGATGATAAGGGCAGTGTCAAGTGTGTCGCACTGACGAGTTTTGGGGTTGTTTTCAGGGGGCGGCTCCAAAGGAGTGAGAGCTATAGCAGTTTTTTTCTTGATACCAGCCATAATGACGCAATTAGAATGAAGCTTAGTATGTGTTGAATGCAGCGATGGAGGTCACTACGTGGTGCGTAGCGGTCACGCAACTGTCACGATATCATGCCGGCAAGACTTGCAGATGAAGCAAGGTACTGTCACATCAATGTAATTAGGGTTTATATAGAGGTTATATTATATTTAAGTCCTTAAACCTGAGGCTTTGGCTATGTAGAAGGCTAAAAAGGCTGGGAGAAGGCAAACAGACATGCACCCCTCCCCCCTTCCATAACCTGGAGATTACATCATTGTTTTCTATTTCCAACATTTATACATGTATATTACTATAATCTGAGAAAGTTACAGACCTTACTGAAAGAATTTGAGTGCATAATGATGCATATAAGTGAAATTATCCAAATATTCAATAACTCAGAATAAGCCAGGTTTTGTATATCAGAGGGTAGCTACTACATAGTACAGAATATATACTAAGTACCAGCCCTTAATCATCAATTGCTGTGGAGATACAGCTTGATCTTTTCGAGCGCCACCGGGCGGCATGTATTTCAGACTCCGCCCTATGTACCCGAAACAGCTGTAATGTACACCCTGTCTTTTCATCCTCCGTCCTCACACTAAGTTACCTGTTTGCATCCAGCTGGTGATCACTCTGTTCTGTTTTGGACATTTTGGAAACAGTGTGTCAGTGGAATCTGTCGCACAGTGGGCTGGAATTGCAGCTGCTACCATCATCAACTGCAATTGCTGTGTTATGGTAGCATTTCTCTATTTGCATGATGAGGTTATCCATTGGCTGGGTGAGGAGGAGAAGGAAGAAGCCAAGCAATAGGTGGAGGATCAAACCTGTGTAGCATGGCATGATGGTTGGTGTTTTGTTGATGACACACTGGTGCTGCTGATACTTTGATTGCAAATAAAACTATTCCTTGAACATCCAGGTATTTCTTTCCTATTGTCCATTTGCCTATGCCAGCTTATCATGTCCTAGCTTATCATGCCCTAGCTAATTGCACTACCAAATCTTCGTATTATTGATTATGTTATCAGCCACTGTGGGAGTGCCCATGACTCAACTGCATTTCAAGACTCGCGAGCTCATAATAAGCATCAACAATTGTTTCATAATGGTGAATGGCTTTGGGAATATTCAGCTAATCCAGTACAGGCCTGGTGTAGTGCTCCCTATAAAAGACTTAAAACAAGCAGTTTAATTATTGGGTTTGCATGTGAGTTTTAAACCTGGCTCAGGCTCTCTAAAACCAAGGCCGGGCCCTAGCTCCTGGCCTCAGGATGGCTTTGGCCTGGCTTTTGGCAGCTCATCTCTAGCTTAGCTGTGGCAGAAGCTGGGCTTTGCAGAACACTACCCATAGGACTCTTCCAAGCCTTATGCAAGGAAATTACTGAGTGGCCAATACTTGACTACTAGTTCTAAGTAACTGGTGCAATCCTTCCAGAACTGATAACAAAAGATACAATAAATTCTATTCATCAGATCTACACCGACGTGAACCAATAAAAATGGTAACATTTCTGCGCTCCAGCATGATCAGACTGGGTCCATGGTTTTCACCAACCTGAACCACTGCAACCTTCCCAGATACAGGTTTCACTGGGCATGACTGCTGATGCAGAAGGTGGAATTCAGGTAAATTTTATTGAGTTCTTGTGCAGGTACAGGTAATTGGATAGAACTAGATTAATATATTCTGTATTGCACTGGGGAGTTATTATAAAAACTACTTAATGATGCCTAATTAGTCCATATGATTTGCATACCACAGCAATCAGGGTCTCACTACTTCAGGGATGGTCTCCTGTATTCTACTTACTTTCTTACCCTTCCAGTACCTTCTGCTGAGTGCCAGATTGCACCCTAACAAATTTCGATTGTGCTGCTTGCCACTCTCATTACTTCACTGGGTGACTGAATATTACGTCCCATTGCTCATCAAGGTCACTGGGATGTTGTTATGACCATGGCAATTCCACTCCCTGATACCCAGTTCTGTTCTTTCCCAACATTCTGATACCTCCGATGTTTCAGCCCCTTGTTCTATCTCTTACCCATTCGACTCTATTACATGGGCTCTTTGGACTTGACTTGCAGCACAGCAAGACCCTATGTTTGAAACCTCAGGAGCCCCGTTGTTCCATTTGTCAAATAGACATTCCGTCCCCTTGTTATTTTGCCTATTGTTCTTGACTCTACCTGCACCCCCCTTGTAGTTCTTTGTTCCAGAGTAGTTACTAGCCCCATATGTCTTATCTGACTTCCACTTTCATCAGAACATGCTTAGTAGTTCAACATTACATGTTGCTCCAGCTCTTTGTATAAAACCCACTCATGTATGCTCTCTGTTTCTGCAATTGGATAATTGACTTTGATATGTGATTCCCTTTGCACTGTCTCCTGTTCTTAGCACAGTGAGCTTGCAAGATCTCTGTCTCTCCACCTTCTGACCTTCTGTCTTCCAACTTCCGACCTCCAACCTCTGACCTTCAACTTAGCTCGATTCTTGAACCCTTCTCTACCTCCTACCTCCACCTCTTCCCACTTCTGATCTCCATTCCAAAATACTTAAAATGATAGTTCATAGGGGGTGCAACACAAGTTGAAGCCACTATCCTTTTAGATCTGAACTCTGGGATTCCCGATATGTAACAGATGTGAGAATTCTGTCGGAAATTCAACATCTTTTTCCAAGCTTTCTCTGTGTGTTATGCAATTGCGAGTTCAACAAGCATACTGGTTTTGTCCTTGAATCACAGGTGGCATATGTGTTGATAGTCTCTGTGGTCTCTCCTCTGTCTTTCCTCATTGTGTCATAGCCTCTTCCACTCTTGAATTGCGCTCCTCAAAGTCTTTCCTCAAAAAGACATGGCCTGAATTGCACATGTACTCGACATGACTCGAAATGTAGTGATTTTATTCATAGCTTGTGCGTCATCCACTTGTCTTCAACTATATAAATGACTCCTTTGAATAGCTTGTACAGGTCCATCCTCTCTCTGCCAAATGTTATGTATCACAAATCCTGGAAGTCAGAACTAGAAAGGACAGTGGCTTCAACTTATGTGTTGTGCCCCCAATAACTATCGTCCTAAGTATTTCAGATTGGAAGTCAGAAGTTGGAAAGTATTGAGGTTGTTAGAATAAATGGCATAATCAATTCCATTATGTTCTATTGGTTTAAGACATAGCTAATGGTTCTGCTAACTGGATAACACTCGACTCAAGCTGGGGTATCGGTCTAGAAAACTGATGCACCGCACCGGCATTGGTGCCTGCCTCAGAAAGCAGGCGCCTGGGTGCTGGGCTAGAAGATAAAATACTATAGGACCTAGAAGTCCATATGGAGACCTCAGACACAATGGGAATCACAGAAGATAGACCCATTGATGGATGTGCCAAGTGGCTATCTGAGGAGAGAGGTACAGAGATGGCAATTGCCTTGCCAAGTGTGCTGCATGCATGCAGCACAAGACACATGAAGATTTATTCTCTATTCAATTCCCCTGACTAGTCCCACTGACTACGAGCTATGTTTCATGTAGACAGGGTCTTTGTACATCATTCCCAGGTCCCCGCTTGGATAGTGATCAGCAGGATCACTATCCACAAGCCTATTCCTGCTCCACAGCTGAATGCAGCCTGTGGAGCATATTTCCCATATCAAAACTCACTATCTCGACCCATTTTCCTACTATTTTGAATCCTAGTAGTTACTACCATTTTAGTATAAGTGGCTACCACAAAACTGTACAATAAAACTGGTCAATTATAGGTTGCACTCACCAGACAGTCTGCATGTACTTGTTTCCAGCGGTTTTCTCTGTTTCCTTGTCTAGAGTTTACTATTACTATCTACTCTCTACCACTCCAGAGGCAAGAACTTTGGAGCTCTTGTTCTCTTCTTTAACAACATCCTCTCATCGGTCCTCTGATTTGTCAGCAGGGATCCAGTGAACCTGCTTAGTCAGCCTGCGCATACATTGCATACAAGGCAGCCCAAACTCCCTGAGCAATCAGAACCTCATTCATTCTGATTTATCTAATAGAATTCACAACAGAGGTAAGTCAAAGGTCTGAAACTAATCCAGAAGGTGGGAGGTGGAAGGTGGAGAGGCAGAGGTCTTGCAATACTTGCTGTGCTAAGAACAGGAGATAGAGCAAAGGGAATCATGTATTGAAGGTGATTATCTGATTGCAGAATTGAGAGCATACATGAGGGGGTTTTTATACAGAGAGGTGAAGCAACATGATGTTGTACTACTAAGCATGTTCCAAGGAAAGTGGAAGTCAGATAAGATATATGGGGTAAGTAACTAATCAGGAACAAAGAAGGTGCAGGGTAGAGTCAAGAACAATGGGCAAAAGAACAAGGGGACAGAAAGTATAAGGGCAACCTAGGCAGACGCTCTACACTCAAGTGGCGAACTGATGAAGGGGGATCCAAAGAGAAAACTCTAAGGAACCCCTTCGCTAGCTAGCTATGACTATAAGCTGCGGGCATGCTAGCCCAATCACCAAATGCCTGAATTACATAAGCAATTGCACCCGCGATAATGGGGACAGGGACAGATAAGAAAGGAATGGTGTGAGAGATGGCCCGAACAGGAAGGGATTGACTGGAACACAAGGCAGAAGGGTGCTGAAGGCTAGAGGGGCTTGGAGGCTTTGATCGCACATCACACTGGGGCACACACAGTGCAATGGTGGTTGTGACAATGCATTGTCTGTGACCATGCATTGGCTGCAATGAGGCACACAGTGCGATGATGGTTCCCCTGACAGAAAGCATATTTAACATGGTGGAACAATGGGACTCCAGAGGGGTTGGACATATGGTCTTGCTGTGCTGTGAGTTGAGTCTGGTGGGTCTGAGTAATAGAGTCGAGTGGGGAAAGGACAACAAGGGGTGAGATTGTCAGAAGTATCGGAATGTCAGACAGGATGCAGAACTGAGTGTCGGAAGTCAGAATAGCATGGTCCTAACACCAAAGGGGCATATCACCCTGGCTCAAAATCAAACCCTGGTGACAACGTTACCGGTGCAAGCACCAAGTTTGAGCTTGTTGCTCCATTGGTCCCCAAGCTCACTCTCTTCAGACATGACTGGGACAAGTATATGTCAAACATCCGCTCTATCCATGAAGCAGTACTTAAGGATAAGGGCCAAAGTTCCCACTGCAGGGATCCAGTGCAGAACAGACCCATTCAGTCATCTCACCATCAGACACTGGCTTGTTATTGTTGGTGGGTGTAGTAAAATACATCCATGTGCTACCTCTGACACAGTTTCCAGGAGAGGATGGAGAGTAATGATACGAGCGATGGTTATTATGATAGTGAAGAACTCAAAGGAATGGATGAATTCACCATTACATTCCACGATGCCCCTCTTGAATCAAGCGATTTCTCCAGCATGGGTGCCCAAACTTGGGGTGGCTCATGCATACTTGTAAAGGATGTCGATCTTAGGACCTTGTATCACAAGGGCACTACAGAACTTGACCAATGAGTGGTATTCTGAATGCTACGTAGTGACAGGTAAGAGTAAGATGCGATGGGAACCATTGGCCGGTTCCCACGCATAAACTATACAGTGGGTCTATAGACAACTATAGGGGTCAACTACGACTCATAGAGGTCATCCATAATGGAGTCCTCTAGAGTGGCCAATACGATGATGTTGTCGTCGTACAGGGCCAGTGGGGCGCGTGACTCCTCTGGGGGCACCTCCGCATCATCGGTGGTGATTGGGTGAGGCTGGTCGGCCTCACCACTAGCCGCGGTATCCACTTGGGTGATGAGGCCAGCATCCTCGCGGAGCATGGCCTCAACGGCCGGGTCCTCAGTCTGAGGAGGGGGCCAGAAGTGCGCCAGCTCTTGGTTGAGCTGGGCGTGAGTGAGGGGTCGCGGCACCGCGGCCCTCACATGACTGGTCTCGAGGACCTTTTGTTGGCCCTCGTGGGCGGCAACACTGAATGCCGTGCCGGTGATGCTGCGTTGAACATAGTGTTCAATGCGTGCCACTCGCTCACGAGTGACCCCCACGTAGCGGGCCAACCATCTCGCGATCTCGGCGAGGGGGATGTCGGGGCCGGCTCGGCCCTCCACAGGGAATGGGCCCGTGATGGAGAGACGCAGGGTGGTGCTCTGAGGTGTCAGCACTTGTGCGACCCCTTTGACCTGGGGCGCAAGGGCCTTCAACCACATCCAGACGTCCATGTCGTCTAGGTTGAAGGTGCCATCCGCGTTGTCACGGATGGCGGATGGGATTCCTTCAGGGTTGTGTATCCAACCCTTTAGGATAGCCACGGTATCGTGCGGGGTACCGCCCACTATCACGAGACAATCCCTTTTGGGATTGCGAGTGCGTTGTTCGCGCTCGATGTGTTTAAATACGCCGATCATCTTGCGCGTACGCGCAAGCTGTGGCGTTTCTTTTGCCCACACTAGGAGTTCGATGAAGTGTGGGTCGTCGAGCGGGCAGACGTTGTACCATTGAGTACAACGCTGTTGGGCCTTCCCCTACCGGCCGTGGTAGGAGGCCCGTCTCAGAGATCGGTGGATCTCCGAGTGGGATGAGCATCCCCTCCCCCAGGTAGGGAGGGTGGACTGTCCCCGCCGGTGGAGGCAGGGCCATGCCAGGCCCGATGTACTGGGCCTCGACCTGTGCTATCTGCCGTTGAAGGGCGGGGTCGTTGACAGTGTGCGACGATGATGCCGCTAGGTAAGCGCTAATCGTGCTTTGCCTTGCAATGGCTAGCCCATTGACGGTGTTGGGGGAGCCGCGCAATTTCTTGCGCTTTTTCTTTGGCTGCTCTGCCAGCCGCTGTGCCGTTTCCGGGTCGTACGTCTTCCAGACAGACGAGTCTGACTCCCATCCTTCTGGGACGCCATACGCAGAGTCGGAAGGCACGCTATGCCCTTCCGTCGTTGTCATCGTCAGGGTTGGCGCCGACAATCGGGATGCTAGCCCCGATGTTGCGCGCGCCGGCAAAGGTGCCATCGCGCGAAGTGATGATGACCTGGCCACTGGGTCCGTGGCCGGGTCATGTCGTGGCCTTTTTGAGGCAACATGGGCCAGGGTAACCTGGAGCTGGGCTGCGCTCAGCTGCTGCTCCAGTTCCTTGATCTTGGCGCGCTTGGTTTTGAGCATGTCGTCGCGGTCTTCGACCGTGCGTTCCAACTCCTTGACCTCTTTTTTGAGGTCGTGGATGTCCCGGAGGGGCTCTTCTCGCGCGTGACGTGCGATGCCCCTTGGGAGCCATCCCCAGGCTGCATCGACGGCATCGCCAATGTCTTCGTCCCGCAATTTGACCTTGCGGGTGCCTGTCGCGGCCCTTAAGCGCGCGGTGTAGTCCGCGCACGTTGCGCAATCGTCCGGGTGGACGATGGTGAGGGCGTCCTCCCATCCCACGATCATCAAGTGCTCCTGGTCTACTGGAGCATGGAGAATATCTGCGGCCCCCTGTCTTGGGGCCATTGCTCGCATTGTGGATGTTGACGGATCAACGTCCATCCCATCTTTGGGGGGCATCATCTTCGTGGGGATGATGGTGGTTAGCTTCCAAGAAGCGATGCACCCTCGGAAAGATCCGATGTGAAAATTTAACCGCACCATGGCCGGCACATCACGTGGTCTGCACGTGACAGACGCGTCTAGCGGCATCTGGGGAGGTCGTGTGGCTTGCTCACCCCCCGAAGCTCTAGATAGCTATCTAGGGCTTCAAGGTCCTTGCAGGACGACATGGGTTCCCATGTCACGTCGCCTAGGGTCCAACGGACCTGGAACTCCAGGTCCGTCGAGTTTATCCATCGATGTGTGATAATCTCATCGACGAGCCACTCCTTGTCATCATTCACTCCAAAGTCATAAAATGACTTGGCCTCACGACAAGGGAACAATTCGTCGTTGTTAGCCTCGTATCGCCATACGAGGCTTGAATGGAAGACCGGCGAAATGCGACGGCTTTTCAGCTTGTCAGGAAGATCAAGGGTCACCGTCGAGGCGTCATTGTGAGCCTTGACGACGCGGTACGGTCCGATGTACCGCGGGACTAGTTTTCTGGCTCTTCCTTTCGGGAGAGTTAGGTTTTGTGTCGACAGGTAGACGCGGTCGTTGGCCGCGTACCTGTCGCTCGCCATACGTTTCTTGTTTGCATGAAACATTTGCTTCACTCGATGCTCTATGATTGCATCGTGTGCCGCCATCAGGCTCCATTTTGCCTGATGTGCGAACCGGGCTACGCCCTTGAACGGGGTGTCCACGGCTATGGGGAGGTCTATCCGCGGCATATAGCCGTGGTTCAGCTCGAAGGGTGTGAACCCTGTGGTCGCGCTGACATTGCTGTTGAGGGCGACCTCAAACATTGGGCATTTCAATGCCCAATCCTTCTGATCATCTCTGACGACCGCACGTAATCTCTGGCCGATCGAGCGGTTTGCCCACTCGGTGGCTCCATCCGTTTGGGGATGGAAGGCAGTTGACATGAGGAGCTTAGTCCCTATGAGTCGCTGTAGTTCACGCCAGAAGATTGATGTGAACTTCGAGTCTCTGTCCGAGACGATGGAGTCAGGAACTCCGTGGAGTCGAACTCCCTCCGTTAGAAACAGCCAGGCTACTACCTTGGCTGACACGCTCGTCGTGGTTGGTACGAGGTGTACAAGCGATGTTATTCGGTCAATGACTACCATCAGGTAGTCACAGTCGTTGGATTTGGGCAGGGGCCCCATGAAGTCGATGCCAATCGACTGCCACAGCCTATCCGGAATGGGTAGGCTGTGTAGTAGGCCTTTGGGCCATTGTGGTCCGGTTTTCGTCATCTGACACCTCGCGCATGATGTGCAGAACACTTCTATGTCTGGGCTCATGCCCGGCCACCAATATGATCTTCGAACGTAGTTCGAAGTCTTCAGATGGCCGTAGTGGCCGACTATCTGATGTGCCCGATCGATGATGATTTCGATCAGCTTCCTTCCCCCTTGAAGAACAGAGCCGGGGACGGCAATGACGTCTCTTTTGAGCTGGTTCTTAGTCCAGATCAGCCCGTCCCGGATCCCGAATCTCGGGTGCGCGTCCGGGTGCGCCATGATCTTTGTGAACATGGCGTCCCTGTGGTATGCATCTCATAGGACCTTGGACAGGGGTGCGCCGTCATTTCCTGCGGCAATGACTCTGACATCGTCGTCGCGTGACATGGCGATGTTTGCAGGCTCTGGTGAGCCCTCGTTTAATGCGGCGGATTCCGTTACTCTCGCCTCTGTCTTCTCAGCGAGGCATTTAGAGTGTCTTGTCGCTGCTGTTCGCAGCTCGATATACCGGTCGGTGAGCAATAACTCACTGTCCGAGTCTAAACATGCATCTGCGCTCACGAAGACGTGGTCCGGGTGATTGTCATCACTCGTGTCGTTCTCGTAGTAGCACGACAGGCAGTCCGCTACCTTGTTCTCTACACCGTCAACATGAATGGTGTTGAAATTGAACCGGGGGAGAAACTCCCACCATCTGACCTGGCGGTCAGATAGGCTCTTCTGGGTCTCGAAGTACTCGAGTCCTTTGTGGTCTGTGATGAGGGTGAACCTTCGCCCCCCGCAGTTTGTCCTCCCATTTCATGAGAGCCTCGAGCATCGCGATCGTCTCGTGCTCATGAGTCCGGTAGTGTTGCTGAGCAATGCTGAACTTCTTTGACAAGAAGCCGGCAGGTCGACAGGTTTTCCAGTCAGGACCTTGGCCGTAGACCGCACCGACGCTGACGCTGGCTTTTGACCTGTCGGTGATCACCCAGATCGGCTCTGGGCACCTTGCGTCTACTGGGCGCAGGATCGGGGCCTTATAGGCCAACACCTTAATGCTTTGCCAGCATTTGTCTAGTAGTGGAGTCCATTCTAATGGACGGTTATTATGCGCACAGCCCAATAGTGGGGTGGTATATGCGCTAACATCTGGCATGTAGTGTGCCAGATACTGTACCAGCCCGAGGAAACGCTGGATGTCGTTGAATGTCCGTGGCCTACGCCACTCACGGATGCGTTGCATCTTGTCCTCGCCGGCATGTACCCCTCGGCCATCGATGATATCGCCGAGACACTCCATTCGGATGGAATAGAGGTCCACCTTTTTCTTGCTCAGAAAGAGGTGATTCTTCCTCAGTCTGTCAAAGACAATGTAGAGGTGCTCTTCATGCTCTTGTATTGAGAGCGAGAATATGAAGATGTCGTCCATGTATACATGGACGAATCGACCTATGCAGTCGCGGAAAATGGCTGTCATCAGTCGTTGGAATGTTGATGGGGCATTACAGTCCCCCATCTGTATCACCTGGCTCCTGAAGGTGCCAAGGATCGTGGCAAAGGCAGTCTTTGCTACATGATCCGGATGGATCCGGATCTGCTCGTATGCTTCTGACATATCGAGTTTTGTTCGATACTGACAGCGAGCCATGTCACTGCGGATGATATCCTGATCTGGGAAGGGCATGACGTCCTTCACCGTGTTTTCGTTCTGCTGGCGCAGATCGAAGACGGTTCGCAATGTACCGTTCTTCTTCGGCACACACAGCATGGGCACGGCCCGCTGCGCGACTGCCAGAATCCACCACTTTGCAGTGGTGTATTGTTCTATCTTAGCCGACAGTTCCTCTCGGAAGTGTTCCGGGCATTTTGGTAGTCGATACCGCATGTGTTTGTTGGGATCGATGAGGTTGATCTCATGGTTGATCTCCCGTAGTGGCGGGAGTTCTAATGGAATTCCACTGACTAAGTCAGTGATTCGTTCCATCCATTCCTCACGGAGGCGAGGAAGGTCATCATCCGTGAGGATGATGGTGGTGGTTGGCTTAGAAGCCATTAGGCGCTGTGGGCGTCTATTAGGTCCCGTGGCACGTGGAACCACTTTCCTCTTCCCCATCGCTTTCACCGTTAGGTGAGAGCGCCTCTCCCTACGGTTGTAGGGTGAGTTTGAGGACGAGTCGTCCCGCGACTCGTCCTCCTGGCTTCAGTGAGCCAGGCTAGGCTTCGGTGCCCGGGTGATCTTGCTCACCCGTGGCTCCTTGTCCTCATTCGTCAATCCATCGTCGTTGAACGAGACCTTGCCCATGGGGATCACTTCGTTCCCCTTGTGGATCGTCCCTGGGCTCGAGAAGTCCAGGGTTATGCCGAATCTCCTTAGGAACAGTGTCCCTATGATAGCGTTGTAATATTCGACGTTCGCTACGTCGAAATATTCATCGTATGTCTCACGACCAAATTTGATGGTCGTGTTCATTCCATAGTTGATCGTGGAACGGCTGCCTATGCAGGCTAGCTGCAGCGCGATTGGCTGCTCCAGGGAGAATGTCTTCATCCCTGTAGCTCGTGTGAATTTGGGGGATAGCAGTACCCCTTCGCTGCCGCTATCTAGCAGGCAGTGGGCTTTTACGCCGTTTATTTCCCAGTACCCCGATAGGGTACGGTTCTCACTGCGTGGGCGCATTGGCCACGTCCTGTGTTTGCTTCAGTGGTGATACACCGGCTCGGCCGCCTTGTCTGGCATGACCGATGTGCGTGCCGCCAGGACTTTCGTGGCGGTTTCGTCCTCCGGCGTGAATCTGATCGTGCTGGACCTGTAGGTGGTGTCTTCCACCTCCTCATCCCATTCATAGTAGTGGGACGGCTCGGGGTCCCACTCTTCAGTGGGTGCATCTCCGTTGTCCGGAGTGTCGTTGGGTTGGGGATCACCCTCCCCTTCTTCATCAATTTGATGGAGAGAATTTTGACTGAGATCCGTCTCCGGATCTTCGGTCTCCTCTTCGTGCCTCACGGTCGCTGTCCTGATACTGGACTTAAGCGGGGGGTATTCCGCCCTCTTGTGGCCAAGTTGGCCGCATGAAGCACGTGGTGTTGCTTTGGCTGCTGCTGGGCCGATCGTTAGGTCGGCCTGACACCTTCACCGGTGGGGCAGGTCGCGGGAATGACCCTGATGCCTGAGGCTGTTTAGCTTCAGGTGGGTGTCCAGTTTGTGCTGGGGGTGGGGGCGGCAGCCGTTGTCCTGTTCCGCTTCTTGAGAACAGGCTGGGTGTCATGACGCGTTTATTTCTCATACTCAGGTGTTCTGTCCTGCCATTTCTCACCCCATTTCCGTGTTTGTTCCGATCGCCATTGTCGTGTTCGGCAACTGATTCTCGCTGTTCGCGCCAATTACCATAGCCACGCCGTCAAAACGCATGATCGACGTCTTTGGACTGACTTGGCAGTCATGGCTGGGTCTACCACCTCCTCTGCTCGACCCTCTTCCGATGGTGTTCTGGTAATTGGATTGTCATGACCTGTGTATTTCCTGCATCTTGTTATCCCCATTTCCCCTTTTGCTACTCCTCCCCAGTGTTCGCTCGGCTTCGCCCTCCACCTTGACCTCTCCTCTTCTATGTCACCTCTGTTCGCCCTTCCTCGCATTTCGCCGAACGACCATTCACTGCTCGCATCATTTGCCAACAGGCACACCATCAAATCACGATCGACATCCCTATCCGGCATGATGGCTCGTCAGTAAC